>JAOVVB010233639.1:0-10111 GCA_028570985.1 Heterobranchus longifilis
CCATGCCCTCTGGATATTTGCCCCCGGGCAGCTCCCCCCCCCCCGCTGCTGCAGTCCCCACAGCGGCTGTCCCAACTTACCCAGCAGGATGACGATGCACAGCAGGATGGCAATCAGAGCCCCCGTGCTGAGACCCGCAGAGGAGAGGAAGGCCTCGCCTTGGCACATGCGGATCCTGCCGTGGCGCTGGCACGGGCACACCCGCAGGGTCAAGGTGCTGGTGCCGCTCAGCGACGGCTCCCCGCCGTCCCACACCACAATGGGCAGCTCGTACAGCTCCTGGGTCAGGTGGTTGAAACGCCGCCGCCTGGCAATGATGCTGGCCGTGCTGTCTATAATGAAAAAAACATGTTTAGGAAAATTAGACCCCTTGGCTAAAAAGACTAATTGATGGTTTACTCTTTCTTCTCAATTGCATCACTCTTTCAGCGAAGCCTGCAATTACTTATTTATACAGACAGACATTAATGTTAAGGGGAAGAATCAGCTAAAAAAAATCCAATCCACAACATTTCCCATTGTGAATTGGATCTTTTGCTTTTGAAGTATCTCAAGCTAGTACACTGCGGCTTCCCTGTGTGCCAAAGGTAATTAATTTCAAAGGTGTTCGTTTACTATTTTAACGTGCTGCAAAAGAGCAGTTAGCCTTGGCCTCTGCAGAAAACACTTCTGTTAATGGAACATGTCATGTAGATAAACAGAAATAAAAAGGCTGAACTTGTCGAGAGGAGAGCGAGAGAACAAGAGAGAACTCGAGAGGAAGGTTTTATGAAAAGATTCAGCCAAGGAAGCAAATAAACACACAGATGCAACACTTGTGTACACAGGAGCTTATTGTGTTACTTGTAATTTAGAGTCTCTAACAGGTGCACTTTAAGCTTTAACCTGAATGCTACATAACATGATGAAACAACTCTGATTGGCTTGAACGCAGGCTGTGCACAACCACTGCACACCAATGTGTTTAGATGAAAGATGTACTGAATTCTTCAAAAATGAATATCAGCTGCCAGGGGCATTCTTATTTCCATGTGTGTGTCATAAAGACGGGATATCTATAACATACACAGCAGGCTACTTGCCAAATGTCTGTTATATTTGGCCAACTGCAGCAGCCTTGTTTGACTTTAGTTTGACATCAGTGCATTGTGCAACTACAGGGAGAAAGCTCTATTAAAAAAAGAAATATATGCATATAAATAAATATGTATACATTGCTGACAGAGCCACCACCGGCCATCTGGTGGCACTTATGGTCCAGTTGCCCACAAATTCCAACCAAAACCGAGTCAAAGAAACTAACAGAAGAGCAGCTGATTCAGTGTCTGTAACTTAAATGTGTCATTGTCCTTTTTGTTTGTAGTTTTTATTTTGAAAGTCACTATCTTCATGTGTCATGTCTTGTTTTACGGCTGCATTTGTTATTGTCCCACCTTTTTTCCACCAACATTAGTTAATTAGTTCCTTGTGTATTTAGTCTGTTGTTTACTCGTGTTGCTGGTTCCTGTCTGTGTTCTGCCTTACCGCTGAGTCATCAGATTTGTTTTTTGTTGAACTTGGATTTGCCTCAGCCTGCTCCCTCAGTTTTGTATTTTTTTGGTATCAGCTTTTTATTATTAAAGCTCACCTTTTGTCCCTCAGCCTGCCTGCTCTGGTGTCCTGCATTTAGGTCAACAAACTGTACACAAACCGCTGTATAGAACACTGATTAATTTTTCAGAGCTTGAAATGAGCACATTTCAATTTAGAATATGTTCAATGATATTTACTTTACTGACATTACAAAGTAAAAGATGGCGATTCTACTTTACTCTGCTCATCCTGTCGCTGTAAGTGATCAGCAGAGGATTACTTTTTTTTAGTTTTTAGGTCAACCCGGAAGTTAGCATCGCCCTGGTTCCCTCAAACAACTATTTTTATTATTATTGCAGAAAATAAGCTCTGTGGCAAACCCATGTTTATGATACTAACATTAGGCTATAAGTAAACAACACCATAGTTAGTAGACTCACCGTCACCACTCAGCTGACCTGCGACTACCTCTGTCATTTAGCCACTTGTTAACAACCGCCTTTTTTAAGACTCGTAAAAGCTTCAAAATTCATGAGTGGAGGTATTTACAGAAATATTTTATGATGTCGAACAAAACGTGAAAATCTCTTAAGCTTGTGTTAACCACGGACCTTATTTCTAACGATTCAAAAAACAAATTGACTTCAAGTGGGGAACCGGAAGAGCAAAAATGTTTTTTTCAGGACTCATTCCTGCAGGACTGTAGCAGAGAGTTATAATACCCTTTCATAGTCATAATTCATAATTTCATGTGCACCTTTCTATCGGCACAAACATAGTCTCTGTCCAGTTGTTTCCTTTTGTTACATACTAAGCTTATTTCACATTTGTGAAACACTTCTTTTCAAAAGTCATGCATGCTAAGAAGCTTACACCAACACGTCGGCCATCACAGGGCCACTTGACACGCTGGGCTTCTTTGAGGGTTTACCACTAAGAACTGAACGTGCAGTACTTACTGGTGCATGTTATCTCAGCAGGAGATCACCAGTCTGTAATATGAAGGGCATCCAAATAGCTCTAATTTCATGGACTGCATAGAGCACTAACACACCACAGACTGAACATCTGCAAAATGTACGGCATTACAAGGAATTATGAGATAAGGAATCACGTAATGTTTGAAAAACCAACAGCTACAGTACATGATCATTCATCCCTGTTCATTCAAAGTATATGGCGAGGTGAATTAGGTGCTTGGATGACTCACACTAACTAGAAAACTTGCAGATGGCATGCTGATATATTTTCACAAGATATTCTAAGTTCCATAAAATGCTGAATCGTGCACAGGGCAACCTTTTCCTTTCCACCCAACGAGAACACCTCTGCGGCGCTGTACTATCGTGCTGCTGCTCTGAGACCTCGCCTCCCACTCCAATCTCTGCTCCATCTATGAATAATTACAATGATCGACAGTTGGAATGACAACACGTACTTCAAGCTTTATTAAGTCAGACTCGCAGTATCACCGTATCAGCAAGCAGATGGGTGGGGGGTTTGAGAGAGTGGAGTGTGAGAGATGCAAATAACAAGGAAGAGAGATGGGGAGTTGGAAGATGAGAAGGGAAGAGGGGGAGGCGAGAGGGGAGGTGAATGGAGGAGGTTGTGTGCGTTTGTGTGTGTGTGTGTGTGAGCCAGAGAGAGAGCAGAGTGGACGAAGATGGAGGCTGAGGCAGAGAGAAACAAACGAGCCGTGTGTACGTGTTGTTCGCCGTCACAGCCTTTACACTTTTAAGCGCAGGACCCACGACAGCACGGGTCCTTGTACAGACCACGACGAGGAAGTGCACATCAATTATGTCATGCTAATTTCACATTACAGTGGCTCTCGTTGCATGTGGGTGCAGGAGAGCTGTGCGCGTGTTGATTAACGCCGCAGTGAGACGGGCCATCTGCAGCCATGTAAGAGGAGAGACTGCAGGAGATAACACAGTCACATGTTAACCGTGTTGTGACAGCTTTAGCGATGTAAGGTTACCTGCAGCGCCAGGCAGGTGATCACCCAGGAAATTATGGAAAATATGCTTTTAAGAGCATTTCACACTACATTGAAAATTATCCTGAACATTTTTGATCTGTGCTGTTTTGCACATCACTCGCAACTGATTTTCAGGTTGGTTTTTTTTATTCCTGATGTCTGGTTTTCTGTGCAATTGCACTGAGTTCATTAAGCAAGAGCATGACAATGGCCTATTTTTTAAAAACCTTTTCTTAAAGCATTAGCATGATAGTACTGTATCACTTGCATAACTTTATTTTTTTTTAGGCAATACTCAACTACTGTATGGTCTGTGTGGTCACAACTCTCACTGAGGGTTTAGTTTCATTTTATGAATGTTATGAAGGCGATTAAGCCATTTAAACTTCTCCATGTGGAAAGTGCATGTAAAACCATAAAACCCCTGATTTGCAGTATAAATTGATACAATAAAAGATGCCCAATTACATTTGGATTTTTACAACATTTAAGGTATTTACCATATTGCGAATGCAAAATCAAAATGCAAAGAGCTGACTCACTGCGAAACATAAAATGCGATTAAAAGCAAATCAAAAATATACCTACAATAGTGCATCGCAACCACATCTCCACAAACTTCACACTTGCCTACACATGCACTTAGCTGGATTCCTTGTGAACTTTGGTGGGTGTGTGTGGGTGACACTTATGGGATTCAGCACGACTCTCTCTCCAGTTGCCACTTGGAGCATGACGTATGTACATACACACACACACACACACACACACACACACACACACACACACACACACACACACATATATATATATATGAACTGACTGGGCTGCAGTGAACCCAACATTATCATCAGTCCCAAGATCAAGGTTGTGCATCACTTTTTGTTTGATGAAACTATTTTCAAAGTGTAAACGGACTCTTGACTGAGAGTATTGATGAGGCTAACTTTCACAGTGCAGCCCTGCTATCAAACCGTTACCCACCTCCACACTGACAAAGCTTTCTGTGTGTAAACCTTTATTGTTCCACACATGCCAAACAGGAAGAGGGCAAATACATATACCATTACATGTCTAGGTATTATTATAGGGCACATTTGAATATTGATTAATGGCTCAGTGTTGTTCAAACACTAATATCATTTTGTGTAGAAATAACAGGCCTTTCATGCAGAATAACAAACAGCAGATCAAGAGACAAACATAACAATCTCCTTTAAAAGAAGCCCCTGCATTCAATAAGGATTAGCATGACTCAGTAAGGCTTAGCTTAACAAAACATGGCCGGCTGTGACAACAGATAGCAGTTAGTGATCAGAGTGCTTGTAAAAAAAATGTGTCCCCTACATTGGTTTTGTATATTTGTTCCATAAGATTGTGTTTTGTGTACTTGAGTTAATTATGGGTTGACCTGTGTGTTGCAGTAACACACAAAGGGGACTGCAGAGTACTATTATTATATTACTACGACTTACTGCACACATATAAATAAATACTACATTATTTAATTTAAAAAAAAAATACAATTACTACCTGCATACTCCCTATGCCAACCAATCAAGTAGTTTACATCCATGTCTGTTCAGACTCATAATATATGTAGAAAGACTTTAAAGGGATTAAATAAAAGGGTATTAAGTGTATTTTTAGGTGAAATTTTATTGCTACATTGAAATGTAGATTCAAGTGAATAATTTCCATTTTTTACAGAGGAGTACTGAGGATTACTGAGAAGTACAGAGGAGTACTGAGAAGTACAGAGGAGTACTGAGGAGTACTGAGGAGTACTGACAGAGTACAGAGGAGTACTGAGGAGTACTGACAGAGTACTGAGGAGTACTGAGGAGTACAGAGGAGTACTGACAGAGTACAGAGGAGTACAGAGGAGTACAGAGGAGTACTGAGGAGTACTGAGGAGTACAGAGGAGTACTGAGGAGTACAGAGGAGTACTGAGGAGTACTGAGGAGTACTGATGGAGTACAGAGGAGTACTGATGAGTACTGATGGAGTACAGAGGAGTACTGAGGAGTACTGAGGAGTACAGAGGAGTACAGAGGAGTACTGAGGAGTACAGAGGAGTACAGAGGAGTACTGAGGAGTACAGAGGAGTACAGAGGAGTACAGAGGAGTACTGAGGAGTACTGAGGAGTACTGATGGAGTACAGAGGAGTACTGAGGACAATCACCTGAAGTTCAATATCAGTAAAAGCAATGAGCTTGTGGAGGACGACCAGAGGAACAGGAGAGAACACAGAGTTGTAGTAGACATGGCAGCAGACAACGATTTAAATATAGATGTTGCTGCAAAAAAGCTACAAATTCTAAAACATGGATGACATATTTAACCCGGCAGCACAGATTCAAGGTGAACACCCAGGATTAGTGTCACCTTCAGTATCCGACCAAAAGTTATGGCGTCGAATAATGGCCAGAAATGTGTTTTTGCAGAACATTATGATGTCACAGTGAAGGTGACCCTTGACCTTTTGGTTATAAAATGACATATCTTCATCATTTTATCCTATTAGACATTTGTGTGAAATGTTGTCATCAGTAGCGTATGGAATGTAGAGTTACGGCCAAAAACATGTTTTGTGAGGTCACAATGACCTTGACATACGACCTCTGATCACCAAAATCTGACAGACGGATGGATGACCCGAAAACATAACGGCTGTCACAGACGCATAACTTATTTTTTTTTCTTTTCTTAAATCAGTAGTAATTAGGGAAATACCTAAACGTTGCTTGATTAAAATAAACGCTTATATCAAAGACTTCAACGTAACATTTTTGACAAGTTTTGACAAAACCAACATGAGACAAGTTGCTCTGCCCTCTGCGCACACATCATGCTGTTTCCACAGATAATAGGTGTTTGGATATCTAGAACCCATTGCAAGTAAAGTGTGAATGACATAAAAGCTAATTAAACGTCCCACATATCAATGGCTTGACAGCACTTCTTTCAAAACAGCTGATTAACTGTAATTATATAAGGTCTTCTGTATGCACTGGATGAAGATGCTGTCAGAAATCAATTGATCTATTTAAGTATATGGGTTATTTAGAGATCATAGCTTCGGTTTAATTGCCGTTTTAGAAGCAAATGTCATCACAATGTGACAGATAACGAGATCAAAGAGGCATTGAGCTCTCAGTCATTGTAACGTCGGCACAGTCAGGTCGAATATATTGAAAGGGCTTTTAACACAACAGGTTTGTCACAAAGTACTTTCCTGGAGCAGCTGAGCAGGAGCATCCCCCTTGTTTTTCAGCTTTAATGGCGTCTAACACGCTGTAGGAGTTTGACCTGCATTTCATGTCGAGCATCCAGCACTTCATCTGCATCAACACATCGGCAAGACAACTCTAAGGAGTGTTGGCGTCATCTCCGCAAACAGAGATCACAATTCCACAGCAAGAGAAAGGCCTTGATCTAAATCTAAGACTGAATCTGTTTTGAGCTAAAAATTGACACTCAACCGCTATGCTGATGTTTTTTTTTTTTTAAACAGAGACGGAGCTGTTGGAGGGCTCTGTAGGAGAAGCACCAATTGTAACAAGATAATAGCTTTGAACAAATCTGATATGGTTGCAAGTACAGAAAATAGCTTCCCGAAAAAAAGCCATCATGCTTTAGTTAATGGGCTCTTCTAAAAGTCCTGATTGTTAAATTACTTGAAATGAGTCAATTGCAGATATAATTCGTTATTTAACTAAAACAGTATCACCGTGTCTCAAAACGAAACAGTTTTTTTTTTCTTCTGCAAAGACTCTGCACAATGCCACAGAAATCTAAGTTTCATGAGGATCCATTGTAAGTGAGAAGGAAAGGAGGTCATGAGAGAGTTAGTCGTGTGAGTGACTGAGAGGGATTTTCGTCAGTTGCACAACAACAGAGGGAGGTATTAGGCACTGGCACAGAGCAGCTACCAACTGTTGGTCTGCCACAACAGCAATGAAAGAAGCTGCTTCGAGTGTGAAGAGCTTACTTTAATTATCACACACAGGAGTCAACAGTATGGCACATTGTGTGCCTCTCTCTCTCACGCAGATTTTGGAAACACAGCAAATAACTTCCAATACACAGTGGCAGTCGGACACTATACGACTCCTCTTTTGAGTGCAAGTGCAAATGCAGGCTCCAAATGAGTGGAGATGACTGAAGCAGCATGAACTCAGGACGCAGGGGCTTAACGTTAAGAGAGAAGTTGGAGTTCTGAAAGTGCGGATGAGCTCGGAGAAATTCGGGGGGGGGTATGAATCATTCTAGGTGGACAAGGAGTTGTAATATAAATGAGTAAGCAAGCAAATTACACAGCAAAACAAATCAGAAAGGTAGCGAAAAGTGTATCAGGGAATCAACTGTGTAATAGGTGTCGGAGCACACCGCTTTTTCTCTCCAAGTGAGGAAATCAGTTACGCAATGGAATAACATGAGATTGACCCCATCCTCCTCCGATCTATATTATTAGAGCAGAACATGAAATAATGAGTAGAATAGCATAAATGTAATAAATAATGTGTAGATTCTCCTGTGCACATTTGAATAGATTGTGTGAAGGCCAGGGCACACAGCATGGATATATACATTTATTCAGTTTTTACACATTTTATTTGCCTCTCGCAGTCTATATGACAGACAGAGGTATAAATGCTCAGAAATATTCAGAAAAGATCAAAAACATGCATTTAGAAAAAGTTGTGCGCTGAAAGGCTCATAGTTTTTATTTAATTTTGTATATTATTTGCATTATAAAGGCCGTCTCGGCAATGCTAGTGTTAATGATGTGAACTGAGAAACAAATCGTGCCTGCAGTCTGAACGCATCCTCATGGTTGGCTCATATAAACTGACCACTGTAAGAACAGCGGTTACATAACCTTCGAAACGAGATGCAACTTGACCAGATCATATAGGTGCTACTTCAACAAATAGCACTGCAGCCCTGTCTGTCACTCAAGGTGTTTGGCCTGAGAATGGCACCTTCCTGCACCGATAATCTGCTGAATATAACACACGGTGTGTGTGTGTGTTTGAGAGTGTGTATTTCTTAAAACAAGAGCCACTCTCCTGTCTAAAAGCTAGCTTAAAGAGTGCCCTCGCTCAAGGCATTTATTTAACTGCTCCGGTGCAGCTAAGCGGTGGTCAACAGAACAAGTAGGAGGCTTTGCTGGGCGGCTGCCTCCCTTTCATCTGGTCAACTAACCGTCCAGGTTGTTGCTCTAAATCAGAACATGCTCTTTAACAGCTTTCTTGGCAAAAGAAAGGAAGCTGTAGGAGGAAACGGAAGGCATAAATTGTGGTTCAGGATCTGTTAAGTTACATGACCTATTTTATCCAGAGGGATAATTTATCCTTTAGGGAATCATTTCTACCACTGTGTCCTTCATGAAGTTCACTTTTCTTCCAAGTTCTCTCTGACAAATGATTAAAATATGAAGAATTCTTATTTCCATGTCATGACACATAATCGGCCCATCCCACGTGGGATTATATCATAGATATAGTTTGAGAAAAACAAGATCCAGTGGGATGCTATGCAGCATGAGCTAAATCCAAATTGAAAGGCACCATTACTCAAACAGCATGAACCAAAAAACTGCTATCAATCCTTTAAGAAAGGAGGGTTTCCTTCCTGAAGGCTTTGGGAATATTTTGCTGCAGATGGCTCTGTTGTAATAAATCTAACAACTTTTGAGAGAATCACTTTGCAAGAGTGGGGAATATTTTCAATTGCTGGGTATTTGGGTTGGAAATCTAATGTTTTAACAACTGTACTTGCACCATGCACTGAAGGACTGGCTCCAGGAGGGTGCCCCTGGTCTCCCTGATCCAGGCAGACCTTTCCAAAGACGCTGATCGAAAGAGGTCCCGCATGGACACCCATTTGTCCTGAAAGATCTAGCAGGAGCTATTACACCCAACAAAAACCCGCCAGGATCACAAGGACTGTAATTTATTATATTAAAACATGATTTTAATATAGATGGATCCCCATGCCTTTACATACAGCAGGAGTATTTGTGGCCATGGAGGACATCATTTACATTTTACCGTTCACAGTATCTGGGAAACATCTTACTATGCAGAAATCAGAACAGCAGTGAAGAATGACTGCATCACAGCTTGTTGTTGGTTAACAAGTGATTTTTCAGTATTAGCTTCCATAAACTTTCTGTCAAGATGTAACTGTGATTCCCTAACACAGCATATGGCAAATCAGCACGAGATGTTTTGCAATAGTGGAGGTGTGTCTGTATCTGTGTTTCTCAGGAACAGCCTGGAGAGACAAAGTTAGAAAGATAACAAACAAGTGTTTTTCAAACCAAAAACAGATGCCAAAATAACAGTCCTCATATAGCTGGGATGAAACGGGTGTCATTGTGGCTCCAGGGTTCATACCAAATGTTCACTGTGGTTTCTTCAATTTTTGATGAAGTACAAATATTTGGACCCCATGGGAAAATATGGCTTCTGCAGTCGAAAGTTATATATATATATATATATATATATATATATATATATATATATATAAAATCACCGAAAAATGA
>JAOVVB010233640.1:0-10111 GCA_028570985.1 Heterobranchus longifilis
TACATGTCCCCCCGCTCACACACACACACACACACACACACACACACACACACACACACACACACACACAGAGGAATGAATATATGTCTGATATTAAGAAAGAGAGGGAGGGTGGGGGCAACTTGTGGAAATTGATCTTTTGCTCAGAATATATCACCAGTGGAGTGTGTGCTGCTGTGTGGCATGTTAATGCTGTCTGACTCACACACACACACACACACACACACACACACACACACACACACACACACACACACACACTGATACACTGACATATTTTACCAGAATCTGACTGGTGCTAATTTCTAACACTGGTTTCCACAGATACTGAGTACTGATACAGTACTTTCTTTTATTGTTTAGTTTTCAGTCGTAACTGAAAAAGAAAATATAAATATAAATATAATCCATCACAGTGACTGCACACCTCCACTGACAACAGCAGCATTCTGCTTAAAGACAACACAATACTAATATACTAATGTCAGGACACTTTATTTAGAAGACCACGAGGCTTTCTGTTCTTCTGAACCACCTGTGGAGGATCCTTTCTAAACCATTGACCAACAATCCTGTGGACGATGACGTATTTCAGATGGAATTGTGCCAGTGAATGCATTTGTTTCTCTGTTAAGTCTCACGGTCTTTTTACTCAGTCAGAGACCATTTTTCATTGTTTTGTACAATGTTGAAGATTAATGTCCTTATGTGGAGCACTTTGGACTTTGCTAATGTGCTTTATGTTCTGATCCTCGCACATTATGTTCATTTTGCACTAAAGTTCTTAATAAAATGAGAAAAAAGTCAGTACTTCACATGGGAGTTTAGAAAACTAGGCATTATCATGTCGTTGTTTCATATAGACTATTTATTTATTGACTTAGCAGAACATGCTACATGGTGATATATATCGTTATTGAGATATAGAACGACCGATATCAGGATCGTAGATTTTGGCCGTATGTGTGGGATTGTGACGGCGTGTTTTTTTCCTGTAAAGGACTTAATTTCATGTATGTGGTATTGTGATCTGTGCCTGTCCTTGTTGTCAACGGGGAACATTTTTATTTGAATAAATGATTGTTTAAAAACTCTGTGTCTCCCAGTGACAGGCTTCCCGTACCCCAGTACAGGAGCCGCCGTGGCCTACAGAGGGGCCCATCTGAGAGGGAGGGGCCGCGCCGTCTACAACACATTCCGTGCTGCACCTCCTCCTCCACCCATCCCCGCCTATGGAGCGTGAGTGCCTGCTCACACACACACACACACACACTCACACACACACGCTGTAACAGAAGAATGGCGTGTGGAAAACAAAAGGCTGCCTTCTAATAGAGCAGAAAATTGCTCTTTGATTCCAGAATGGCCGAATTTGTCTCTTTTTTTCTAATGTGTCATTCTTTATTCAGCTGTGAATGGACTGCTGTGACCTGCACAGCACACTCCTATAGCACACTACACACAGAGACAGAGACAGACAGAGACAGAGACAGACAGAGAGACAGAGAGAGAGAGAGACAGAGACAGACAGAGAGAGAGACAGAGACAGACAGAGAGAGAGAGAGAGAGACAGACAGAGAGACAGAGAGAGAGAGAGACAGAGAGAGACAGAGAGAGAGACAGAGAGAGAGAGACAGAGAGAGTAAAGGCAGGAGGCTGAGAGAAGAATGTATCAGTGGTGTCATTTGACCACATGGAACTACTGAATTAGTTATTCACTGTATAGTGGTAATACTCACAAGCCTGAAAATACCTGTTTTTGGCTGCCAGACAGACCTGGTAGGCCCAAACGTGTTGTGAGAGTATGCTAGGAACATCTGGTGGAGTCCCCTGTCCCCTTTAACTCCCCCCTATGGAGGAACTTTTCGTGCATCCCGGGGGAGGTTGGGGACAGGGGATCCGAATGGACCATGTTCACAGCCTCTATCGTGGAGGCGGCTGCTCTGAGTTGTGGTCAGAAGGTCGTCGGTGCCTGTCGTGGCGGTGACCGGAGAACCTGCTGGTGGACACCAGCGGTGAAGGAAGCTGTCAAGCTGAAGAAGGAGGTCTTTCGGGTCTCCCGAAGCAGCAGACAGGTACCGGATGGCCAGAAGGGCTGCAGCTGCGGCGGTCACTGAAGCAAAAACTCGGGTGTGGGAGGAGTTCTGGGAGACTATGGAGAAGGACTTAGGCCTCAAGGAAGTTCTGGCACACCGTTTGACGACTCAGGAAGGGAAAGCAGGGCTCTGCTCAGGCTGTGCTCAGCAGGGGAGGAGGACTGTGGACCCGGCTCGGGACATTGTTGAGCGATGGAAAGACTTTGAGGAACTCCTGAACCCGACCAACATGTGGAGGAGGCAGAGTTCTCAGGAAAAGACTCGTCCATATCACTGGTAGAGGTCGCTGAGGTCATCAAAAAGCTCCTCAGTGTCAAGGCGCCAGGGGTGCATGAGATTCACCCTGAGATGCTGAAGGCTCTGGACATTGTTGTGTTGTTGTGTGCTCCAATTATCGGGGTGTCACACTGCTCAGCTTCCCGGGGAAAGTTAATTCCAGGGTTCTGGAAAGGAGGCTCCGACTGATTGTCGAACAGATACAGGAGGAGCGATGCAACTTCGCATTGGGAACTCCTCGGGGTCCAACAGGAGGAGCTGGAAAGTGTTGCTGGGGAGAGGGACGTCTGGAATTCTCTGCTGAGCCTGCTGGCCCCGAGACCTGGTCCTGGACACAGGCGGAAGAAGATGGATGGATGGATGATGTCTGCATGTACGGTGGCTCTGAGTGGCCAAACGCCTCTCCTTTCCTTTTGACAGGTGCGAAAAACCACAGAAAGTCGAACTTGTTCCAAAACTTTAATGACGGATGAAAGTTTGGGAGTCGGTGTATAAACGTGATTGACACAACTGCACAACTGCAGGCTGAGACATTATTTACTGCAGTAAATAACGGACTATCAGAGTTATTTGAAGGTTTGGATGGTGGATTGGGTTCTGGAGGTTACAGAGTGGGCGTGGCCTGTGTGCAAGTACACAGCAGCAGTGCTGAAGTTTGTGTGTTTGTGGGGACAGATCGGTCTCTGGACACGGAGAACTACTGGGAGGACGACGACGATGAGGACAGCTTCTCCTCCGAACAGGAAGGAAGTGACGACGCACTTCCTGCTCAGGTGACTCGCAGTGCACACGCTCCCCAACATCTCTCTGCTGAGAAAACGTCTTCCCAATTATTCCAAGTTTTATTGAAATATTATTATTTTTTCTAAACATTCCAACTTTTTTGTCACAAAATATTATGACTTTTTCTCAAAAATATTCCAACTTATATGTGTGTAAATAATTAAATAATTACACACACATGAAATGTATATCCCTACATTAATATGCACCATAATCTAATTTAAACATGTAAAGAGTGTGTGTGTGTGTGTGTGAGACTTGTGTGTCCGCGGTGTTTTTCAGGACTTGTACGATGACGAAGATGACGGGAAGACGAAGACGTCTCGCAGGAAACTGATCCGAACGGCCTCCCTGACTCAGGTGACGACCGATCAGAACTGACCGTGACGGATCAATAAAAAATAATAACTATAATTATATAATAATAACTGAACGTTTGATGTGATGAAGAAACGTCTCACTTTTGTTTCTTCTGTTGCTCAGCAACGCAACTTCAAACAGAAGTTTGTCGCTCTGCTGAAAAGATTCAAAGTCACGGACGAGGTTTGTACTCGACTCCGGGTCGTCTTCATGTCCTCATATTGTCCTCATATTGTCCTCTTATTGTCCTCTTATTGTCCTCTCATTGTCCTTATATTGTTCTCTTATTGTCCTCTCATTGTCCTCTTATTGTCCTCTCATTGTCCTCATATTGTCCTCATATTGTCCTCTTATTGTCCTCTTATTGTCCTCTTATTGTCCTCTCATTGTCCTCTTACTGTCCTCTCATTGTCCTCTTATTGTCCTCTCATTGTCCTCATATTGTCCTCATATTGTCCTCATATTGTCCTCTCATTGTCCTCTTATTGTCCTCTCATTGTCCTCTTATTGTCCTCTCATTGTCCCCTCATTGTCCTCTTATTGTCCTTGTATTGTCCTGTTATTGTCTCCGCTACAGGTTCTGGACTCTGGAGGTCCGGGGGGGCGGGGCCAGGAGGCGGAGGAGGACCTGGACCTGCTGTACGACAGTCTGGAGGTTTACAACCCGAGTGACAGCGGACCGGAGCTGGAGGACAACGATAGCATCCAGAGCACGCCAAAACCCAAACTCAGGTCAGACGAGACACGCTGTCCACTGCTGCTTAAACAACAACAACAACAACAACAACAACAACAACAACAACAACAACAACAACACATTCAGTGTCCCCTGTCCCCTGTCCCCTGTCTGTCCATATTTATGAATCAGAATTTTTGAATTGAATCGTGACCTTAAAAGTGAAAGTCGTGGATTTGGAGAATTAAATTAAACATACACGATGATGACGTCATTATTGAGGTATTCCGTGTTTCCGTGCAGACGTGTTGTAAAGAAGCGTGTAGCTGATCATGTGATCATGTGACCAACAGGCCGTTCTTTGAGCCGGAGGTCGGGACTCTCAGCGGTCAGAGGAGCCGACAGCAAGAACTAACTGTGAGTCTCTTTATTCTATCAGAAATATGACTGACTTCAATCATCTACATTATATTATTAGATTGTATTATTTCATAGTATATTGTATCATGTCATGTTATATTTATAGCATTATATTATAGAGCTACATATGTTTATTATTATTATTGTTATTATTATTATTATTATTATTATTATTACAGAACTACCGATGTACTAATGGTGCATTATCATCATGATGTGTACAACATGCTCGTGTGTGTGTGTGTGTGTGTGTGTGTGTGTGTGGTTTTATTAACAGGCAGCAGAGGGGCCCCGGGCCCCCGACGAGTCCCAAGGAGAGG
This sequence comes from Heterobranchus longifilis, assembly GCA_028570985.1. Lineage (NCBI taxonomy): Eukaryota > Metazoa > Chordata > Actinopteri > Siluriformes > Clariidae > Heterobranchus > Heterobranchus longifilis. The sequence goes on from JAOVVB010233640.1 coordinate 4,932, forward strand.
AGGCCGGCCCCGCGGTGAGTGTGGACAAGAGACCAAGGTTTTGTAAAATGACAAAAAACAAAGAAAATGTCACAATGACATAAATGACAAAAAACAACAAAAAAACACAAAAATCACAAAATTACAAAAAATTACAAAAATTACAAAAAGTTATACAAATGACAAAAACGATGAAAACGTCAAAAAATGTAAAATGTCAAAAAAGGAAAAATGACAGAAAATGACAAAAACGTCAAAAACGACAAAAAGACAAAAAACAACAAAAACGTCAACGACAAGGATGACAAATGACAAAACCAAAAAAATGGTGGACAAAAAAAATGACAAAACGTTAAAAATGTCAAAATTTCACAACAATGACAGAAAATGACAAAAAACACAAAAATTAACAAAAAACACAAAAAACACAAAAATGGCAAAAACAAAACAAAAAATGAGAAAAGTGACAAAAATGACAAAAAAACACAAAAATGACAAAAACGACAAAAAATAAAAACAAGACTAAATGACAAAATGGCAAAAAAAGACCAAAAAATGACAAAAAAAATTTAAAAATTTAAAAATTTAAAAATTTAAAAATTTTAAAATTTAAAAATTTAAAAATTTAAAAAACAACAAAAATGACAAAAAAACTACGAAAATGAACAAAAAAACAACAAAAATGAGAAAAGTGACAAAAAAGACAAAAAAACTCAAAAACGACAAAAACGTCAAAAATGACAAAAATGAGAAAAAAACACAGAAACGACAAAAATCGACAAAAAATTACAAAAAAATTACAAAACACGTCAAACACGACAAAAACAAAAAAGACTAAATTAAAGAAAAAATTTTAAAATTAAAAAATTACAAAAACACAAAAATGACAAAAACAACAAAAACAACAAAAAAAAGACTAAATGAAAGAAACAGAAAATGACAAAAAAATTATAAAAATTATAAAAATGGCAAAAAATGACAAAAATGACAAAATGACAAAATGTCGAAAACGTCAAAAATGATTAAAAAAAAATGAACACAAAAATGACAAAAATGAAAAAAAACACAAAAGGACAGAAATGACAAAAACACAAAAAATGATGACAAAAAAACGACAACGTTTTAAAAACTTCAAAAACATCAAAAACAACAAAAATGAGAAAAAAACGACAAAAATGAGAAAAAAACACAGAAACGACAAAAAAATGACAAACGTAAAAAACAACAAAAACGACAAAAACAAAAAAGACTAAATGAAAGAAAACATTTTAAAAATGACAAAAACAACAAAAATTACAAAAACAACAAAAACATCAACGACAAGGATGACAAATGACAAAAACAAAAAAATGGGGGACAAAAAAAAAAGATCAAACGTCGAAAACGTCAAAAACGAAAAAAAACTCAAAATTGACAACAATGACAGGAAATGACAAAAAACACAAAAATGAACAAAAAACACAAAAAACACAAAAATGAACAAAAAACACAAAAATGGCAAAAAAAACGACAAAAATGAGAAAAGTGACAAAAATGACAAAAACGACAACAAAACTCAAAAATGACAAAAAAATTACAAAAAAAGAGAAAATGACAAAAATTTAAAAATGAAAATATTAAAAAATAAAAAAAACGTAAAAACAACAAAAATGACAAAAAACTCAAAATGACAACAATGAACAAACACAAAAACGTCAAAAACAACAAAAAAACGACAAAAAAGACTAAATGAAAGAAACAGAAAATGACAAAAATGAGAAAAAATGACAAAAATGTCATAAATGACAAAAAGACACAAAAACGACAAGGATGACAAATGACAAAATGAAAAAAAAAAACCGTAGAAAACACAAAAATGACAAAAATGGAAAAAAACACAAAACGACAGAAACGACAAAAACACAAAAAATGATAAAAAATTACAAAAAAACCACAACGTTTTAAAAACTTCAAAAACATCAAAAATGACAAAAAAAACGACAAAAATGAGAAAAAAACACAGAAACGACAAAAAACGACAAAAACAACAATGACAAAATGACCAAAAAAATTACAGAAAATTACAAAAAAAGAGAAAATGACAAAAATTTAAAAATTAAAATATAAAAAAAAAACAAAAACGTAAAAACAACAAAAATGACAACAATGAACAAACACAAAAAACGACAAAAAAGACTAAATGAAAGAAACAGAAAATGACAAAAATGAGAAAAAATGACAAAAATGACAAAATGTCGAAAACGTCAAAAATGATTAAAAAAAAAGAACAAACACAAAAATGACGAAAATGACAAAGATGAAAAAAATGTAATAAATGAGAAAAACGACAAAAACCACAAAAATGGAAAAAAAACCCACAAAAGGACAGAAACGACAAAAACACAAAAAATTATAAAAAATGACAAAAACTGCAAAAAACACAAAAAACACAAAAATGACAAAAAAATGACAAAAACGTCAAAAATGACAAAAATGAGAAAAGTGACAAAAATGAGAAAAAAACACAAAAACCACCAAAAAAAACGACAAAAACAACAATGACAAAATGACAAACAAAAAAAATGACAGGAATCACGTGAGACCGTTGACCGAGCCTCCCGTCAAATCGTAAGACCTCCACTTCCTGCTACATGTGGCTGTCTGCAAGTCTTGACCATCTCGCCATTATTCCGACGAGGAGAAACCTGGAAAAGATGACACCTAACACTAAAACGAGGTCGGCTGTTTGCTGCTACTGCTAGCGGCGACATACCAGCAAAGATGCTGCACCGGCGCTCAACGCCGTGACCGAGCTGCAAGAAGACCATGCGGGAAACGGCCCAGTCAGCAATATTTTGCAGGACTTGCAAGTGGACATTTCGTTGGTGAAAAGCGCACAGGCCAAAATTGAGACAGATGTCATTAATTTAGCCGACAAGCTCGAACAAGCCGATGTGCGAATCATGGATTTGGAGATGGAGAACGCACAGTTGAACCGTGAAGCAACAAACAGAGATCTGATATGACGAGCGTCAGAGACCCGGGCCAGATACCGAGAACAGAGATGGACTTCTCAATCTTCGTCTCATCGGTGTGAAAGAGCGCTCTGAAAACGGCAGACCGAGGGAGTTCATGAGTGAACCTGTCGGAGAGCGAGCTGCAGCGGGGCGCCGCTCCGTCGACCCGGCACCCGGCGAGGGTCGACCACCGAGGTCATCATGTGTTTCCACAGCTGTTGGAGAAGGAGAGGACGCTCGCCGCCGCCAGAAAACTACATGGAGACAAGACAGCGTCACCTGGGACGGCTGTAACATCTCTGTCTTTCCTGATACGATCAAAGAAGTGGAGATTCACTGACGTCAGGAAGAAACTTCATGACCTGGACCTCAGATTTACTCTGACTCTGAGATTCTGTGTTTCACATGATGGCGAGAGGAAACGCCACAGAGCGATGACGGTGTCACTGCACCAAAACTATGAATATTAACGGAGACAACACGGCAGGTGAGTTAATGAGAGCTCCGTCAGCTGTTTCCTCTCAGAGGTTTAAAACTGATGATGCAGATTCATGAAAATATATGAGAGAAGGAAAAACTGTCCTGATGTTAATGCCAAGTACTCAGTACTACCTGGATCTGATCTCTGTGATAAACCAGCACGGGGTCTTTCCTCTGTCTTTATCATGGATCTAATTCTTTTTTCTTTTCTTCAGCTCGTGTTTTGTTTTGCTCAGTTCTAATTCCTCATTTGAAGATAATATGAAACAACTCCATATTTGAGTTAAAAGCTGTGAGTGATGCTGCAGCAGTAATATGAATTAGCAGAATACTTATTGTCCTGATGTGGGGGTTTGGGGGTTTGTGGGTTTGTGGGGGTTTGTGGGTTTGTGGGGGTTTGGGGGTTTGGGGGTTTGTGGGAGTGACCTCATGGCAGCACCTCACAGACCAGCAGTGACAGGGAGGACCAGGACGGACCCAGTGAGATAACTGTCTCTGTACTTTTGTTTGTGTTTGTGTTTGTGTTTGTGTTTTTGTTTGTGTTTGTGTTTGTGTTTGTGTTTTTGTTTGTGTTTGTGTTTTTGTTTTTGTTCTTGTTCTTGTTCTTGTTCTTGTTTTTGTTTGTGTTTGTGTTTGTGTTTGTGTTTGTGTTTTTTGTTTGTGTTTGTGTTTTTGTTTGTGTTTTTGTTTGTGTTTGTGTTTTTGTTTTTGTTTGTGTTGGTGTTTTGTTTGTGTTTTTGTTTGTGTTTTTGTTTTTGTTTTTGTTTTTGTTTTTGTTGGTGTTTTTGTTTGTATTTTTGTTTTTGTTTGTGTTTTTGTTTGTGTTTGTTTTTTGTTTGTGTTTGTGTTTTTGTTTGTTTGTTTGTGTTTTTGTTTGTGTTTGTGTTTTTGTTTGTGTTTGTGTTTGTGTTTGTGTTTTTGTTTGTGTTTGTGTTTGTGTTTTTGTTTGTGTTTGTGTTTTTGTTTGTTTGTGTTTTTGTTTGTGTTTGTGTTTTTGTTTGTGTTTGTGTTTTTGTTTGTGTTTGTGTTTGTTTGTTTGTGTTTTTGTTTGTGTTTTTGTTTGTGTTTTTGTTTGTGTTTGTGTTTGTGTTTGTGTTTTTGTTTGTGTTTGTGTTTTTGTTTGTGTTTTGTTTTTGTTTTTGTTTGTGTTTGTGTTTTTGTTTGTGTTTTTGTTTGTGTTTTTGTTTGTGTTTTTGTTTGTGTTTGTGTTTTTGTTTGTGTTTTTGTTTGTGTTTGTGTTTGTGTTTTTGTTTGTGTTTTTGTTTGTGTTTGTGTTTTTGTTTGTGTTTTTGTTTGTGTTTTTGTTTGTTTGTGTTTGTGTTTTTGTTTTTGTTTGTGTTTTTGTTTGTGTTTGTGTTTTTGTTTGTGTTTTTGTTTGTGTTTGTGTTTTTGTTTGTGTTTGTGTTTTTGTTTGTGTTTGTGTTTGTGTTTTTTGTGTGTTTTTGTTTGTGTTTTATGTTATGCACAGACTCTACATTAGTTTTGAAAGTATCCTGTATATTTATCATCTGCTCAGTGTGACATCACGATACATTTCCAACATGGAAATCAAAGCTGGATTAATAGTTAAGGATTAAAAATGTCTGAAGGTATAAAAGTAATAACTTGGAATGTGAAACCCTGAGAAAAGAAAGAAGTGTTTGTGTTGTCTGACATCTCAAACAGCAGACGTGGTCTTTATTCAGGAAGTCCAGCTGATAGAAAAGGAAGCTGTTAAACTCAAAA
>JAOVVB010233641.1:0-10110 GCA_028570985.1 Heterobranchus longifilis
AATCAGCTACATTTTGATATAAGATTGTAAAGTCTGTGATGGAAGCTGGATATCATCATTTCTGCACAAAGTTGATCAAATCTGAGCAGGGTTGGTTGGCACATTTATATTTATGTACTTGCCAATGTACTACTTGTTGGAGTATTTTGAGAGATGAAAAACTATCTTGAAAGATTAAAAACATGGTCAATGGTAAAAGTATGGGCTGATATTCTATTCAATGTTCACATTTTTTGGTTCTCTTTTGAATTAAATGTTCAAATTGTTTCTATTGGTTGCTTTATTTTTTTGATGGAGCTTTAAACATGAATCACCGAATTTTAGAAAACATTTGTGTGCATTAAAACATATGTATTTATAGCTGACACCTTAATCTATCATTTGCTGCAGGTTATATGATGAGACATAAACTATGCCAGATATACCGCAGAGAGAGAAAAGTGTACCAACCAACCCCGGGCTCCCCTACTCAGTCTTCATATAACAACATTTTGTACAATCAAAAACATTTAAGACCCTAAAAGGCGACTATTTGACCTTTTTAAGTCAAAATAAATGTGATAGATAGCATTTATTCTGAAATATGTGAGTAGGAGTAAAAGTAAAAGTATTTTTTTTACTTTCATCTTAGTTAAAGTTTCAGCAGTTTGGTGAATAACCCTGGCTGATAGGATGCAGCAGGCTCAGTGCGCTCTCATGTGGTGAAAAGCAGCACTGCAGCTCTGTGAATGAATGCTCCAGGAGCTCCAGCACGCTGCATTAAAATGCTGAATTACACCACTAATACATAAGTAAAACACGATAGATCATCTGCACGCTTTAAATCCTCGCAGATCTGATATCACACAGAGCAACCCATGCAGCAAATTGCTACATTTGCCTGGTTGGATTTAGAGCGCTGAAGTGAAAGGTTTTAATCAGGAGAGTAATTGCGTTTGTTAATGAAGCACGACATTGCAGAGGAGGCCGCAGCCTGTAGCTCCTGCAGCAGGGCTGATGGGATTTTCTCTCCAGACAGTCCTGAACGATTTCTGCTCCCGACTGAGGAGGCGTGATGTGCGGACTGCAGAGCAGACTGCAGTGCTCACAGCCACACAGGCAACTGCTGCAGGACGGCTTTACACCGTTCACTGTGGGACGACATGAAATGTCACGATTATCCTGCAGCATGATTCACGATATTATCCCGATAATCAACGAAATATGCACAAAAACATACTGGAATCACTTTACCTTACATTTTGTTTTGTTGTGACTTTTTTCTCTAAATGTTCCGACTTTTTTCTTATAAAATTGTGAAGTTTGAAAAGTTTTTTTTCTTGAAACTATATGACATTTTTCTCAAAACTTTACGACTTTTTTTCTCAAAACAATACAATCTTTTTCTCGAAACATTATGATTTTTTTCTTCAAACATTACGACTTAAAAAACAAATATTTGTATTGCATCACAGTCAATTTGTGAGGATATTCATGATATTCACGATCATGGAAATTCACCACGATCAGCTTATTGTGTTTTTATTGCGATCCATGACAAAATCATTTATTGTCCCATCCCTAGTATGAAGGTATGAAAAAATAGATACTGCCCAAGTCTACACAGGAGTTTAACACAAAATGTTCTGTTAAACCTGCTGTTTTTACACATTACCACACCATTACCTTTGTTCTACTGTACAACCACAGTTTTCTATTATCTCAGACTTTGCGTTTATGTTTCATTTATGTCTTTTTAAAAATATTCATGTTTGAAATCTTTGAAACCAGGATTTTGTGAGAATGACCCATTTATTTATTTGTTTGTTTATTTGTCAGGGACAATGCAAAAAGCAAACATTTTAACAGGTTACGGATGTATTGCATGTAGGGTTTCTTGCCCCTGTCCCTGGTTAGGCTTCTCTACTTAAAAATCAATCACCAAAATTACATTTCTTAAATTGAGCACATTATAAGTTGTGACAGTCTCATACATGTGACATGATCATATAAAAATTACAATATTTACAATTATTTTACGTGTTGTGAATGTGTGCACGTGTTTCACAACTCCTGAGGGAAAACCATGCACACACACATGTATATGCAAAACATATAACAGATGTAACATGTAACACACAAATATTACAGATATTCGCCTATACATATTGTACCCTATATTTTCTGTTTGTATGTATATGTATACTATTACTTTATATATATATATATATATATATATATATATATATATATATTCCTTATATTATTTAGTTTTCCTTTTTATTTCATCCTTTAGTGCTACTTTTATATAGTTTGTTCAATTTTATTGTTTATATTCTAATTTCAATATTTTGAATATCTTCATCCTAATATTATAAATATGTGTATACATTTTCTTAGCGTAGAGGGGTTACAACTACATTTCATTGTGCAATGCTGGATTTTATGACAGGCACCTTTTTGCACAAGTTTTGTCCCCTTTGTGGTGGTTAATCACAATAACACTGTTTTCTGTACAAATGCATATTGTATGTATAACTTAGTTTGTGCTAAAGATATATTTTGGTTGTTTTACCTTTGTACTGCTGTTTTGTAGCCTGTCATCGTCAGACTAAATTGCAAATAAAACATGAGCTCAGCAGATTGGTCTGGTTTCCAGATTAGATGTTTGATACTGATGTCTGTTCTCCAACACTGTGTGGTCCAGAGTCCAGAAATCAGAATCTGTATGTCATAATACACTCTGTGGAAACTAATATCCCATATCTATCTACACACTCTGTGGAAACTAATATCCCATATCCCATATCTATCTATCTATCTATCATTCTATCCATCTATCATTCTATCTATCTATCTATCTATCTATCTATCAATCTATCATTATATCTATCTATCTATCTATCTATCTATCTATCTATCTATCTATCATTCTATCCATCTATCATTCTATCCATCTATCATTCTATCTATCTATCTATCTATCAATCTATCTATCTATCTATCTATCATTCTATCTATCTATCTATCTATCATTATATCTATCTCTCTTTCTGGGCTGCCCCCTCTTAGTTGACTACGTCGTTTTGGGCTTAATCGACTAAGATTTCTTTAGTCCATTAGTCCATTGCTTTTCTCATGCTGAATGACAAGTTATTTCCAAGAAACTCAGGAGCACATCTCTGGTAAACACAATATTTAAAGTGATGCTTTTGTGGAGAAACTCAGTTTTACAGATCTGCAGATTAAATCAACTAATCCATTAGTCTACAAAATTGTTAGTCGACCAAGAGTTTCTTTAGTTGAGGACAGCCCATCTATCGATCATTGACAGGTAAATTAAGATTACAGTCAGAACGACTACAACTGGCCACCAGCTTCTTCTATCTGCTTTCAAATATTGTGGCCCCTAATACAATGGGGTCACAATATAATAATAATAATAATAATTATTATTATTATTTCATAACGTTAGGGTAAGGTCTCCCAGACTCTGTGAACCTGTCCCACATTAGCTTAGCGTTAGCTAGCTTGTTAAGATGTTTTTGTAGCAGCTAACGTTAAGCTAGCTCTTCAAACACGTAACGTCCCGTCTGCAGTCAGAGGCCCAAATGTGAGAAAGCAGTTGAAGCTAAAATGTCTAATAAGGGCAGTGTGTGTGGCAGTAAATCATCTTTGCTTTGTTAGCTTCCTAACGAGGAAAGAAATGTTAGGTAACGTTAGCAGGTAACTTTAGCTGGATGTTTTTTTGCTAGAAACTAGCTATAATGTTGAAGAACGAGAAAGAAAGTCGGGCTGACATTACTAACGTTATTTTTATAACAGGTACAGTTAAGGTGTCAAAGTGTGTTACCTGTCTATGTAGGGCTGGACATGCTTTTCTTCTCTGCTCGGTTCTTCTTCAAAAGGAGTCAGGGAGGTGGAGGAGGAGCAGCCGGTGCTACTGTGGTGCGAAAATACTGAACTGGTACAAACCGGTACAGTATAGAACCATAGACTGTAAAGTTATAGGTCAAACTACAGTCTATGGTTTGTAGTTTGTACTAACATTATAGTACAAACTACAAACCATAGGCTGTAAATTATAGTACAAACCCTGGACAATAATCCTGGCCAAAATAATTGCGATTCACAAAATTATCCCGATTATCAACGAAATATGCATAAAACTCTTAAAATGGCACTAAAACACACAGGAATCACTTTACCTTACATTTTGATTTGTTGGGACTTTTTTGCTCATAAAATTACGACTTTTCTCGAAACATTACATCATTTTTCTCAAAAAAATGAAGACTTTTTTCTTAAAACATTACGACTTTGTTCTCAAAACATCAAAACATTTTTTCTCAAAACATTAAGCCTTTTTTGCGCACTACATTACAACTTTTTTCTTGAAACACTACAGCTTTTTTCTCGAAACATTGCAACTTTAAAAAAAACAAAAAAAAAACAAGTGTATTTGTAAAGTATACATTTGCATCACAGAGAGGACACCACCACAAATTCTCCACGATCAACTTGTTGTGAGTGTCTTATCGCGTCTTATCCACAATAAAATCCATTATTGTCCCCATCCCTGGTTTACACTGTATACCACGAGAGAAACCAAAAGACACAGTTCTTCAATCTGGAAATGTATTTATTCTGCTACTGGGATAATAAAGCAGAATGCAGAGCACGGCAAGCATTCACAGCAGACCTACACTGAAGGGCAGTTACATGAGCGTCTCTCCCATTCCCAGTCTTTCCAGTACTGAACTTCATTTAGCACCTAACCCAGTTAAAAGGCAAGCAAGCCAATAAAGTTCCTTATTAACAAGGAAAACTAAATGTTAAAAGCCAGTACAGTATGCAATGTGAACATGGTCATGTATTCCACAAACCAAAGCCTTTTCTTTTTTTTAAATCTATTTAAAGATTATACAAATACTTCCATATATATGAAAATGAAAAGACATAAAACCACATTTAGGGCTGACAACTTCACTACTAACAAAGATCTATCAACAGTTAAAGTTCTTCTGAATCTTTGTGCAATGCCCCATACGTCTTCTATCTTAAGTGTAGCCTAGCATTGAGACAGAACAAGACCACGGCATCAAACATCACTTGCATTAAGCAGTTATTCATATTCAAAAGAAAAACTTTGAAATTTTAGTTGGCCAAATGAATGCTTTACAATAGTAACGACAACACCTCTGGATGCAACTATACAGATGAACGAAGGCATACATGTAGCACTGCTGATCCAATGCCCTCATCCACAATACAGAGAAGTCGTTTGTGATCCATCATCTCCACAACTTCAACTCCCTTCTACTTCAGAAGCACATCAGGCCAAAACTGCGTTATCTAGTACAGAGAGGACTGCAGCCCAACTTTAACTAATCTACAACTAAAACAGCACACAAATTGACATTTCTTTGTGTAATACAGAGGCTGCAGTTACACAGATACATCTGGAGCTTAGAAAGGAAAGAAAACAACACTGGAGACAGCGCATACAACATGTTAGTACATTTTTGTATGGAGATTAAAGTGATAATAGAGAAGCTTAGAAACTATCGTAGTCTTTCTTGTCCTTTTTGCCTTCGCCCTCAAAGCTGTCTGTTCCATCGCTGTTGTCACGGCGACGCTTGCGGCTGTTGCGGATGTTGAAGCGAGGGTTTACCTGCGGCAGAGGGTCCATACCCAAGACTTTATGGATCTGACGGAATGCCAGAAGCCTCAGAGCAAACTGGAGAGAGATACAGAAAGAAGTTTTAGAAAGAAACCTGCAGCCTGTTGCAGCAGTATGCAAGTTCTGTCTTAAGTTAGGGTGTAAACACTAAACCATAAGTGGAAACTAGTTAGTCTGATACTAAAGCTGTGTGTAAGTTCTGTCTTAAGTTAGGGTGTAAACACTAAACCATATGTAGAAACTAGTTAGTCTGATACTAAACTGGAAGGAGATTCAGCGTTTGAAAATCATAGTGGTACCATTCACCTACGGCCTCAAAATGCCCCCAAAGTCCAAAGCAGAGGCAAAACCAGATAAGGAATATGTGTCACTTACGCAACTGACAGAAATGATGCAACAACAGAAAGACTTGTTCACAGCACGGCTGAATCAACAACATGACAACTGTAAAGACTTTGTCAAAGTCATTATGGACTCCACAAACAGCAGAATGGAAGCAATAACAAAGGAAGTGCAGGAATTAAAAACAAGCTTGCAATTCACACAAAAAGATGTGGACGAGATAAAAGTGGACAACGCTAAACAAACTGAATGCTGCAACTCCATGCAGTCGGACATCTTCAAAGTCTGACAGTCTGCTGGCTGTCACAGACGAGATGGATTATCTGGAGGGACAGTCCAGGTGCAATAACCTGGTCTTTGACGGGATACAGGAGTCGCATGGAGAGACCTGGGCTGAAACGGAGGAGAAAGTGAAGAAAATGCTGGCGGAGAAGCTGCAGCTGCAGCGGGAGGTCGAGGTGCAGGTGGGCCCACCGCACAGGGAAACCTGGAGGAGACAGACTGAGGCCAATTGTGGTGAAATTCCTGAGGCACAAGGACAGGTCGGCCATACTACAACGCACTAAGTGTCTGAAAGGATCCAAAATATTCATCAACGAGGACTTCACGGATGCTGTTAGGAGGAAACGTAAAGAGCTGATGCCAGATCTGAGAGCTGCAAGAGAAAGGGGGGACATTTCCGATTTACATCATGACAAACAGATTATTCACCCCCAGTCCAGTACACCAAAACAGCCAGGAAACCTTTAATCATCAACCAGGTATGCTGACTCACTAACATCATCATGGCATCACACACTCAGTTATTACAAAGAACTGCTGATCATGATAATCTGGAGCTGAATACTTTTCAATACACCGAACATCACGCACAGGACATGGAAAACAATATTGATCAGTAAACAACTTTTTCCTCAACAGACTGTCTCAGTCAGTTAAACAGCAGTTCAATATAATCACAATATCAAACAAATAATTTTATTTGAAAAAATAAGAATTTATTAATACAGTGTACAGACCCAGCCGGATTACTTCACATTGTGCAACATTAATTGACAATATACTTACTAATAACATAGACATCAGTACAGTGAGCGGATTATTAATAAACGATATCAGTGACCACCTTCCAGTTTTTACAACAACACACCACCATACAGACGGGTTAGAACAGAGGAGTCCACGGAAGCATTAAAAAATGATTTACTTGCACAGGACTGGGAGCTAATATATAAAGAAACAGATGTTGATACAGTATATGATGAATTCTTAAGAATATTTAAATTGTTATATGATAAAAAACATGTCCAATTAAAGAAATACAGCAGAAAACAAAAATACAATAATAAACCATGGATGTCAAAGGGATTACAGAATGCCTGTAAAAAGAAAAATACACTATATAGAGAATTTATAAAACACACAACTATTGAGGCAAATAATAAATATAAGGCATATAAAAACAAATTAACTAATATCATAAGAACTTGTAAGAAATAATACTACAGTCATTTATTAGATAATAATAAAAAATAACATTAAAAGTATATGGAATATCCTAAACAACATTATTAGGAATGGCTCTAAACAGACTAATTACCCTCAGTATTTTATTGAAAAAGGTAAGAATATAAATAACATGGATGATGTGGTCAATAACTTTAATCATTTCAACAAACATCTGGAAATAGAAATTATAATCTCATAGAAAGAAATCCCAGCTCGACGTTTCTTAGAGCAGTAGTGTGGCAAACACTAGGAGACCCAAACACCGACACCAGACTTCTGAGGAGGTTTTGACAGTTTATTGTCAGAGCAGGATGACGGTGGCAGACAGGAGTGGGCAGGTGAGGGTGATGATCTGGGGAGCAGTCCTGACGCACAAAGACAAAAACTGTTAGATAATCGTCGAGGCACCAGAAAAAACATTAAGATTAAATGTAAGCACTCAGAGTTTAGCAGGGGCACAGTAGAATGTGTGACCACTGATAGTGAGACGATAATCTGGCAAAGAGCGGATGAAAGGCCGGGGTTCAAATACTGCAGCTGACGAGGGATGAAGATCAGGTGTGTGGACTGGGTGGAGGGCAGAGCTGATTGAATGCAGGTGGCTGGCAGAGGAATCAGGAGTCCAGGAAACAGAGGCCACACCTGCTCACTCACAAAAACAGACAGGGGAAAGACTGACACAAGAGGGAGGGGGAAAACAGGAGAACACTGGGAAATGGAGGCATAAGCCCTAAACCACAACAAGTTGAAGAAAAAGAAATAACAGACATTGTCAAAGAATGCAAAAACAAAACATCTACGGATTGTAATGAAATAGACATAAAAATAGTAAAAAGGGTAATTGAGGGGATTTCCAAACCACTAACTCACATCTTTAACTTATCATTCCAAACTGGTCAATTTCCAAATAAAATGAAAATAGCAAAAGTCATATCTCTGTATAAAACAGGAGATAAACACCACTTCACAAATTACAGGCCTGTCTCTCTACTGCCACAATTCTCAGAAATTCTAGAGAAACTCTTCAATAACAGATGAGACAAATTCATAGACAAACACAATTTACTCAGTGACGCCAATATGGATTCAGAACAAACCGGTCCACATCACCAGCTATAACTGAACTCACTGAAGAAATCACAAATTGGGGGAAGGGGGGGGTAGTGTTGAATTTGGTCAGCAGTTATTTAAAAGACAGGCAACAATTTGTGAAGAGTTTTTTCATAAAAATAAAACAGTCGTTTGACATAAATAAATCGTTAAATGTGAGCAAAGCAAAATTCCTGGTATTTGGCAACTGTAAAACAAACAATCAATCACAGATACAGATAGATGGGGTTAATATTGAAAGGGTCTATGAAAATAAATTCTTAGGAGTGATTATTGATGACAACATTTGCTGGAAATCTCAAATTAAACACATCCAAGCTAAACTGTCTAGAAGCATTTCAATCCTGGCCAAAGCAAAGCACATTCTGGATCACAAACCAGTCCACATTCTGTACTGTTCACTGCTGTTACTGTATTTAAAGTACTGTGCAGAGGTTTGGGGGAACACGTATCATAGTTCATTACATCCACTACTCATACTACAAAAAAGATCCATGACATTAATTCACAATGTCGGTTTCCGGGAACACACCAATTCACTATTCATTCAGTCTAAATCTTTAAAACTAACTAACTAAAGCTAAAAACAACCTGCTGCCTGTAAACATCCAGAAAATGTTCACTGAAAGAGAGGGGGGGCTACAATTTAAGGGGAATGTCAAATTTTAAAACTTGCATTAGAACAACCAGAAACAGCTTCTGTATTTCCATGTTAAGTTATGAAACAAACTGAACGATAACTTAAAACAACGTCCAAGCATTCTGCACTTTAAAAAGATATACAAAGAAATGATTCTCACGAGGTATCGGGATGAAGAGGAGGTTTTCTTTGACTGATTTATATGGAGATTGGAGGGTGTGTATGTGTAAATGTGTGGACTGTTTGTGTAAGTGGGATGTAGTAAAATTATAGTTTGTATATGAATTTTTATTCTATTTTTTATTTTTTTTTTATTTTTTGTTTTGGTTGTTTTGATTATTACTGTTGTAGATTTAATTAGATTTATTTAGGGAATAGAGGGGTAGGAGTTTATAAGTTTAACTTCTTTAATCAATCAATCAATCAATCAATCAATCAATCAATCAATCAATGAGAAACATACATGTTTGGCCCATATGAAATAAGAAACATGTATGTTTGGCCCATATGAAATATGAAACATGTATGTTCGGCCCATATGAAATAAGACACATGTATTTTCGGCCCATATGAAATATGAAACCTGTATGTTCGACCCATATGAAATAAGAAACATGTATGTTCGGCCCATATGAAATAAGAAACATGTATGTTCGGCCCAGATGAAATATGAAACATGTATGTTCGACCCATATGAAATAAGAAACATGTATGTTCGGCCCATATGAAATAAGAAACATGTATGTTCGGCCCAGATGAAATATGAAACATGTATGTTCGACCCATATGAAATAAGAAACATGTATGTTCGGCCCATATGAAATAAGAAACATGTATGTTCGGCCCA
>JAOVVB010233642.1:0-10110 GCA_028570985.1 Heterobranchus longifilis
TGCCAAGTACCCAGCCGTAGTTTGCAGTCTGCTCTACTTTTGTCATCATCTTTTATCTTAAAATATCTCCACACTGCTGACATTTCTGCTCCTCTGCCTCCCCGTTCCCCGTGACGAGTGGTCAAGGTCACATTGCTGTAAAGTGGTATCGGCCAGGTAGCAGGCTATTGGAATAGTTTTGGAATAGAGTAAAAATAGGCTACATGAGCACAGTATAGGACGTGCATCCCTAGCTAACACAGTAACAAACCTTTCAGTAATGGTAATTTAGTTACTTAATTTTAAAAATAATGCGTTAGAGTACTAGTTACTACCCACAGTAACAGAGTTAACATGTTAACACTAGTGACATCACTGCTACATCCACTATTTTTTTACAGTCTATGGTCCGGTCGTCATCAGCAGGAAACTGATTGTGTTTTGCACCTCCCCAGTGTGAATGTGTGCAAGTGTTTGAATGTGAAGCAGGACATGCTCAGCACATCCGCCATGGCTAAATAAAGGTGAAAAATATGTAGTATGGAGGTGATTTCTAATTCTAATAAGTATGTATAATAAGTAGTTGTTGTTTTTTTGTCTATGGAAATATTAAGGTGCGTCCTGTGACCTGAGCATGTAAAATATGGTTCTATGGTTTCTAGTCATTGGGCCTCATAACTCAATACAGTTTTTTCCTTGAATGTGAACATAATGTCAACATGCACCGGCCCTTGACAGGCTAAAAATGCATGAAAATGCATATCTGATATGCTCTGGCAGCCCTTCATATCAGAGGTTTATGTATCAATTTCATTGTGAAAACATATCTTTATTTTACTGTAGCCAATGTTGAACAAAGCCAGGAGTGGGGCATTAGTGTTGCATCAGAGATTGGAGAGAAAGGAGAGATGTCTCTGCAGGGTATGTTCTGTGTGTTGTTGCACGTCGTTTTTCACTCGGATTGTTAGAAACAAAACATTTGCAAGGCTTGTAGACAGTGGCACATTTCTGATTAATGTTTTCCTCTGTTTTGCATCTATAAATTATTAGGGATGACACCGGCTTTGGGAAACAAGGCTCCCAACAGATGAGGCTTACAGTATGGATTTATCCCACACCAATAAAAGTCTCATAGCCAGTGTTCAGGGCCCCACTATGCATTATTATTCATGAATGCTTCTTCCTCAGTGTCTTCTCCCCTGTCTGCCCCATCCACTCCCCTGCTCAGGAAACACACAGACCATACTATGTACGAGCCTTATGGAACATGGATTAATGCAGTGGCTCAGAAACCAACGTGGTCTGTTTGCAAAAAGGCCAACACTTGGGTGGATATTCCACAAATCAAAACACTCACATCCAAACTAAGACGCACATTTGGATGAGATGTCTCTAATAGAATTCACATAAGAAACTTATATTTCTCAAGAATTAACACAAAATGGCACAACTAGTATTTCTAATTATGACGACGTTTGATGTTATATTGTTAGGTGGTGCCCTCTAGTGTTCATAGATATTATACTGGGAGGAAAAAAAGGAAGTCATCTAATCTATTTAGAGTGAGAAATATGTTTATGGCGGGTGGGAGGGGTGGTGGATGGGTCAAACAAACAGGACTTTCACCCAGGAGACCAGTATTCGTGTCCCATTTGGAAAATAAAATTAATCGGCGAGTTATTTACACAACAACTGGAATGATGTCACGTTTAGCGTCACATGCATGATCACATGATTTATGTATGCACGGAAGTGATTTAATGTAACAAATATACTGATTTTAACCCAAACCACACCTTTTTTTCTGACTGTACTGAAGTTGTTTTGTTGCCTAAACTCACCTCTATAAACAGATTCTGCATATATGAAGCAGAATCTGTTGCCTACAGAATCAGCCTACAGGACAAGATTTTGGAATCGGAAGTGTGTTGGTTTCCGTTTGTAGTCCGATTAGTATTGACGAATCCCGTTTGAACATGGGGTGGGGGGTACTTGTTTCGGTTGTAAACAGTCCATGTGCGGAGTGAAAGAGGCGGAATACTTGAAATGTTGTCTGGACCTAAAACAATTGATGTTTGTGTCGTGTGTGGAGAAACGTTCCACTCGCATAATACAAGAAACAAATTGCTTTCAAAGTCAGATTCCAAGTTGGCGATTCTCCCATCGGACTGTAAACAAAGAGAGGCGTATGGAAGAGGAAGTCTTGGCCTGGACATCCGTAGGGAGCGGAAACTACTCGAGCGAGCTACATTGGAAGCCCAGAAAACTTGACCACTGCCCCAGGGGCAACGACGTGTTTAAAACTTAACATTTGGGTATGAGGAAGGAAAACACACATATGGGTTATGTTTACTCCCACCACTAGGGGCGCTATTTTAGTAAACGCTTGTATGGGTCGTATTACACAGTAACGACAAATACGGTCGTATGGTTTGGAGGACTTGCTGGTCATTTTACATTACAGCTGCTTGTATCACATTTTTGATTTTTAAATGAGTGTGTCCATTAAGTAAAAATAAGCATGAAAAGACATTTTTCGATACTGTATGATAGTGGTCTCTTTGTAGAACTTATGGTTGACTGATGTGTTGATGTGTCACTCATTGAATTACTGTGATTGCTTTATTGTACCTGTTATGTCCCTGTCTTGTGATTGGCCAGGCTTCACTGATTGCATGCACCTTTGTACCAATGCTTTTAAATTTCACTCAGGCTTGTGCTCTGGCAGATCAACCCTGATGAAGGCAATTTATTGTTTTTTTGTCTCAATAAATTATATGCATTGGAGCTATGGAGTGTGCGGCTACTTGTATGCTCTTTTTATGCATCCATATTATTAGAATCCAGTCCTGCACATGTACAGTGATCAAATGGGACGATCATGACTGCTTTCACTGAACAACAGCAGGTAAAACACAGCATTTTGAGTTTTCTTCATAGTGTTATTTGTGAAGTAAACCTTACAAAGTGTGTCATTAATTCAGAAAAAAACAATTGACCCAGTTTTGCCTGAAAACAAGCATCATACTGTATCATGTGATGGAATCACACCAGCTACAACGCCAAATCAGGCCAGGGGCGTACAGTGTACAGTGGGTGGGCCAAGGCCTTTTCCATACTTCCTACCCCTGCTACTTCCTGCTCCCTTGGTCAGACCACACCCATCTTCAAAGTCAGCCTTCATTTTGATCTCATGTACACACTGTTGTGGCTGCTATTGCGGTGACAAAATCTGTCCACAGACAGAACATGGCAAAGTTCTCAAAACCACCTCTGTGGTAGTACAGTAGGTGTCTTCAGAACCACATTTTGTCATGATGACACAGACACACACGGACACACAAGGTGAAAACAACACCAGCGTCACTTTTGCGGCTGGTAAACATATAATTACTGTGCATAACATGAGTGATACATTGACACATTTCAATAAAGCCTCTTATCGGTTTTCCCACTTTCAAGAAAGAGGCATAGTCTGCTGAGAGTGCAGTTTTTCATCCTGCAAAGTCAGGAAAGTCAGGTCTGATAGAGACGACTTTAATCAATGTCACACTAGACATCATAGAATCAAACACTATGAAGCCTAAACTGTGGTATTGTTTTACATCAAATGCAACTCTGCCTCAGTTAACACTTAAATAATAATTCTGTTTGCATCTTTACCTCGACTTTGGAAGAATTTGCATTGCCTCTAATTGTTCTTTCACATTTAGTCTGCACTTGTCCAGAGCATTTGGAGCTATTGGACAGATTGCAGTGGAATTTGATACACATATTTGTGGTCCCGAGAGGAAGATAACTAGGATTTTACTGACTTCTGACCTTTTACGTGTGTCACTATCAGATCAGAATGTTCTATTGCACATTTAACTCTTTTAACCACTTAACATAGTTTTCACATTCTGTTACTTGTTGAGTAGGTTTTAGTCCGACTCACCGGATGCATAGAACAGAATTACTTGAATTAATTTCCACAGAAAAAAATAAACATGGGTTCCCAGTGGTAGACATAAGTGCAGAGCACAGACAGGTGCAGACATAAAGTGCATTCAAGTATATTCAACAACAAGCCCCTCATTTCACACCTTTGTTTCCTAACCTCACCAAGTACTTTTATTCCCTAAACTTCACCAAGTCATCCCGTTTCAAAATGTTGAATACGTGTTTAAAACAGCGACAGTCACGTGTTTAAAACAGCGACCATCACATGTTTAAAACAGCAACCTTCACATGTTTAAAACAGTGAGTCACATGTTAAAAACAGCGACCATCACGTGTTTAAAACAGTGACCATCACATGTTTAAAACAGTGACCATCACATGTTTAAAACAGCGACCATCACGTGTTTAAAACAGCGACCATCACGTGTTTAAAACAGCGACCATCACATGTTTAAAACAGCGACCATCACATGTTTAAAACAGTGACCATCACGTTTAAAACAGTGACCGTCACATGTTTAAAACAACAACCGTCACGTGTTTAAAACAGTGACCGTCACATGTTTAAAACAGCGACCATCACATGTTTAAAACAACAACCGTCATGTGTTTAAAACAGCAACAGGTGTTTAAAACAGCGATCATGTGACCGTTTCACAACGTTTAAATAGAACAGTCATATGTCGTATGATATCATACAAATCCATTGATGAGAATACGTTGTAGTTGAATATGGTGCTATGCTGCTTTGACATACAGCATGCTGGTGTTCAGGTTCGCTGTCTGTTGTAAAATGTTCTAAAACTGGTGTAAAATGTTGTTTTTCATTCAAATGAATACTAAAACCATGAATGTTGTGCAGCATTTAATATGACGTCATTATATAGACTTCTCTCAGCACCCTCAACTCTTGACTGACTTCCAGCGTCCCTGCTTATATTGTGTGCCATGAAAAATGCAAGCTCTAGGAGGCAGTAGCTGGGCAGTAGAATCCTTCCTGTTTATGCATGAAAAGCACACACAAACACTGAGCCTTTTACAGAGGTCACATGGGTTGAGGTTTGGCCAAAATGGAAGTCAGTTATTATTGCAGTGTTTTATAGGAATGCCTTATTTATGTGCTGAGGATTGGACTGTGCCATGAATATGAAGCAGCTATAGTCTGGTAAATGTGGGTTATATGGGGCTGGGAGGATGTAGTGATAGCTGAACTCAAGGTCAGTGGTGATGGTGTCAGTCGGCTTGCTGATTGCACCAGAATTCTGCAGACACCTCTCTGATGAAACACAAAAAAAGCCAAAATGAAGAGGGCAAGGAGTACCTGAATGATTCGACCTCAGCCATGAGACGTTCCTCGAAGCCTTCGAAGACTCGACTCCCCTACATGACAGGGCAAACTCTTTTATAGGGCATCAGAGAGAGTGTTGTGGTCAATATGGCTGTGCTGCTTCTCCCTTTATAAGATTCAGTAGTGTGTTGAGGCACAATTTTAATCAGATTTTTAATTAAATTTTGCCTCATTGAGAATCTCTCCGGGAAATAGATAAGCATCTACTGAGCGATAACGAAACAAACCTCATTGTAGATCTGCGTTGCAGTGTTCCACATGGGCTGAATTAGTGGACGTGCGGATATTTTGTGGATCAATATTTGCTGCTCCCCTGTGCTGTCCACAGGCAGAAAAGTGTAGCTGAAGGCTGTATTTTATTCAGGGGCCCTCAGGTCTCTGCTTAACTGATGATTACCATTTTAACTAGTCCTCACAGGACACAGTGCAATCAATAGAAAAAGACATTGCTTTCAGAGAGAGTATGGATTTTGTTACATAATGGGGACAAGCTATATCACGGAACTAACGTGCAGGATTTTACATCAGATTGTAGTCTGGCTTACCAAATGTACAGTGCCTGGATAAAGCCTCACTTCCTGCATGTACCGATATGGACAGGAAGTCCCTCCCCTTTGTGTTCCCGCTCTCAAAGTCTCTTTGCTTAAGCCAGGGTTAGCATCGCCCAGGATGATGTGATTGCATGCAAACAAGCCGTAAAGTTTTTTTTTTCCCTATCCAAGAGTGAAAACGCACTGGAACTAGTCCTTCCTCCAGCGCTGAGGAGATAGATCTGGCTACGCAAGACTACTCAGACTGTAACATGGCTAGATTTGCCAAAGTCTTGCGAGACAGGTAAGGTTAGGCATTCATCTCGGATAGCTAAGGTTAGATTGGTATGGTTAGCCAGTAACCTCAAATGGTATGGTTAGGATTAGGTGGAGTTTTTGCCCATTTTTGCCATTTTTTGCAAATCTAGGGTTAGCTTCTAGACACGGCCCAAACCATATAACTATAATAGTCTTTAATATGAACCATGTGAGCGTTTCCTAGCATAGCGCCCCTAGCGGTGGGAATAAATGTTACATTAGCGATTTTAAACACGTTGTTAACATTGAAAAAACAGACGTTGTTTTGGCAGGTTTAGGTTTAGGCAACAGAACAACTTGTATGGTTAAAAAAAAGGTTGTGGTTTGGGTTAAAATTATGGACTGTATATAAAGATGGATGACGCATCTCCACTTCCTCTCACTGTACAAAAATGAAGCCAAAATATCCCGAATACAGGTGCTGCCATGTTGTAATTTTGCAACCAGAGTCTGCACAGTAGTGACCGGGCAGTATCGAAGTCCCGCCCATACCATACACCTGCCTGACCAATCGCAAGTCAATCACAGCTGTCAATCATGATGTTTCACCCTGTTTTTATAGCATCAAATAACTAATCAAAATGAAACTCATCAGAAAAACACTTGAACAAACATCAGTGTGATAAGAACTACCTAAAATGACAGAAACCATATTTGGGTGTACTTTGATTTTTTCTTTTTTGCTTGGCTCATGTCCCATCCACTAACATGGAGGGTGTGAGACGTATGATCTACAATGCAGCCAGCCACCAGGGGAAGATTCAGATGTTTTGGCTTCACTTATGGGGAGCTGTTAGGCCGCCCATCTTGTAAAATCAGTATATTTGTTAAATTAAATCACTTCTGTGCATACGTAAATCATGTAATCATGGTTCGGACTATGGAGCCTCTGCGTTGTTTCATAATCATAAGTATAGGCACAACTCATAACCCTCGGCTACACTATAGTACATTTTGAATATGTCCATTATGTGTTATGCGTATAACGTGATTGATATCTTTATTCGCAGTGCAAACGCTCTGAAAAATTGACCTCATTGTGGTGCTTTTTTGCCTGTGTGAAAATACTCATGACAAAAAAACTGTTCTAAAAATATATATTGACGTGCAAATTAATCATAAGAAAAAACGCCCCTGGACAAAAAACATACTACTACTAGTGTAGTAGTGTACTGAAAAATAAATGTTATTTTGGTTTTGAGTAGTCACAAGAAATCTGTCGTCCTTTATCAATGTAGGGACAACTTGCTGAGCATGTATGTTTCTAATTATATTTTCCGCAATAGATCATGACATAATTTCCATGTAAGGCCTTATGTAATTATTCTAATATTGGTCAATGGGCAGCTCTTTTTGCTCAAGGGCACATTGATGTACCTTACAGAGGACACACTGGTTCAATCACATCCCCCACCAGACTTCCATCCACTTCAAGGTTCAAATACTGTAGCTTCACTAACTAAAACTATAAAATGCAAATGAGGAAATGACTGACTCTCTAATGTTAGGTGTAGGAAACAGAAAAAAATACACTTTTACACACGAGGAAAAAAAACCCACTGTAATATTCAGAGTTAATACCCGTCCATTCTTGGAGACAATCAATCTCAAAGTCGAGCTGTATTGAAATTGGGCTGTGTGATCATTTGCAAATAATAATCAGTGGCTTTATTTTACTCATGCTCAGGTTTTAATTAAATAACACTGTGGTATTAATTATATCCTACTCCCTGGTTGAATCCGATTATTGCATCTCTTTGTGCGTGCGTGTCCTGGAAATATAACGCTCCTCAGACTGCAGGGGCACAGATGAATTGTCAAACTTCCACCTTGAGTCATTTGAGTGTGTTTACTCTCTAAAGGCCACTTCATGTCATAAAGGATGTAATTTGTTTTGAAATCTCACTCACATGATACATGAATTACATCCAGAGTTACAGGCCCTCTGTGTTGTGATGGGTACAGATATCCTGCCACCAGTGTTGGCAAGCTACTTGGAAAGTGTGAGCTAAACTACTCTACATTAAAGGAAGCTTCACTACACTGAAGCTACCCCCAAAAGTAGTTCACGACATCAAAGCTTTTTTTTTCAAGTAAATGTTATCTCAGTGATCAATAAAACTGGCAGTCAAACATATATTAATTTTTTTTTTATTTAAGTTTGTATTTTGCATGGATGTCATGGACAACTTGATAGCTCCCCAAAAGTGAAGCCAAAACATCTCGATCTTCCCCTGGTGGCTGGTTGCAGTATAGGTCACAAACCCTGCCCCCTCCATGTTAATGGATTGGACATGGGCCAAACAAAGAAAATCAAAGTACACGTGAAATACATGAGTCCCAAAGATGGTTTCTGCCATTTTAGGGAGTTCTTATTACACTGATGTTAGTTCAAGTTAATTTTTCTAATAACTTTGGTTTTAATTAGTTATTTGATGCTATAAAAACAGGTTGTTGACAGCTGTGATTGACTCGTGATTGGTCAGGCAGGTGTATGGGTGGGACTTCAATACCACAGCTCCACCGTCCGATCACTACTGCGCAGACTCTGGTTCCGAAATTACAAGAGAGCAGCACCCACATCTGGGATATTTTGGCTTCACTTTTGTACAGTGTGAGGAGGTGGAGACGTGTCGGCCATCTTTATATACAGTCTATGCTTGGGATCAATCCCTCTCCGTCCTCACCCTCTGCCATCTTTCCATCAAGTACACTCAAGCTTGTACGTCTATATTCCTCTGCAACGTTGTAGGCATCCACTCAAGGATTGGAACGCGAAGAGCCTAAGCTATTTAAGTTATTTGATTTAGAAACACCACGCCACAAGGAATGTAGTTAAAATATTAACACTACTTGTAGCGCCGCTACTGCCAAACACTGCCTGCCACAGTGCGTGTAGTGAGTTGTTTTGTAAGTTGATCTCAGGACTAAAACAGCCAGAGGGTCTAAGGTAATGCGTCTGTAACTGACAACACTAGAACGTTCTTTCTTCAGAAATAAGGCATGGAAATATGAACAGAACAATGAAACCACCACATGTCTGGTGTTCATTTGAAACATTAAACTTCTGGACACTGAAGCTGACCAAAGCTGATTGGACTGATTGGAAAAGAGCATGAATTGCTTTTTCCCCCTTTCTTCTTCCAATTTTTTTTTTTCCTCAGCTCTGCACTACATACAGTGCCGCAGAAAAGAGGGTCCTCAACTCAAGTTGTGGTGGAGTGGTGTTTCTTTTGAGGATGATTAATGAAGGCTCCTGCCCACAAAAACCAGAAGTGTTCTTCCTCATCAGACAAGCAACGCTGATTAAGCTGCTGAAGTGTTCTCTGATTACTGGCTCACCTCTTCTTCCTACTTTTTTTTTTTACTTTCCTGGGGTTTTATGTCTGTGTGTGTGTTGTGTCAGAGCTGATGTGATGAGCTGTGGTTTTGGGTGGTGGGATCAGCAGCTCCTCATTCTCAGTCCCACCTGTCCATTAGTTCTCCATGACTGAGTATGCTTCAGTTTTCATCACTGTGATATCCACACAGAGACCGCACCTGGGTTTGATGTATGCCACTAGCCTGGGCTGGCAACTGGACTCTCTGCAGTCCACTCATCAAATACTGGCTTTCCATTGCACCAGAGCTGATACCACTTCCATACCAGTGACAAGGGTTGGACCAGGGTTACCTGACCCATGCTCCTTTTGGAAATTCATACCAAGCCAGTCAACCTGGGTTGAACCCTGGTTGGGACATTTCAGATTCAACCTTGGTCAACTGGGAGCAATGCATACTAATTACCTCACGTGATGGAAGGGGCGGGGGGGAGCAGCTAACCATATCACACACTGCAGTCCAGTTGTTAATTTCCTGCACAGAGCCAACAGTCACCTTTTTTAGCATAAAATGGTAAACTCTTATACTGCGTTACATATATCCTCTAAACTATGCAGCTCTTATACAGAACGTACTGTTTACATATTCCTACTGTAATATTATTTATTATTT
>JAOVVB010233643.1:0-23808 GCA_028570985.1 Heterobranchus longifilis
ACTTCCCTGCGACGAATCCTCCAGATTCAGGAGGGGGGGGGGGGGGGGCTTAAAGAGACGGGCACTACTATGAAGTGTTTTTTCACATTAAACACATAAGTGTTTTTTTTTACATTAAAGCATGTAAATGTGCTGTAGTAGTAGAAACACGAAATACAAGTATGAACCTGAAAATTAGCATGATATGTATTCTTTAACTTCATATCATACAATGCTAAAGGAAATCATTAATATAGTTATTACTTATTCCCCATCTCCCCTTCACATTCATCCCAATCTATTTGGCATTAAAATTAATTGCTGTCTCAGTGAGATAGCAGATGGCTGATAGCTGTTTTATTTAAAGAGTGCCCACAAGAAATATCAATATCAAACCAGAAAATCACACTAATACTCTTTGGCATATTGACAAGCCTCCTACTGTAGATACCAATCATGTCAAAGGCACATCACTGCAAGTTCTATCCTACAACTTAATACAGCATAGATAAACATTTGGGATTCTTTTCTTCATGTCTTAAATATATACAGGTTCCATGTTTAGATTATTCTAATACAGCAACATGCTTTGAGATACATTGTAGCACCTCACTGGTTGAATAAAAAAAATCATATAATTGACATGTGACAATAACAGACATGAAGCCTGGTTGTTGTAAATTTAGTCAGATTTTGAAGCAGAGCCAGTACTGGATTTACATGATGATGATTATGGTGTCAGGTGTGTTTGCCTCTATGTTGTGTTTACTCCCTACAGTGGAAATCCACTATGATCCACATGTAGATTAAGCGGGGACCTTGTGATTTCAGAAAGGCTTGTGTGGGATACTTCAGTGTGCTTTAACTCTCTGACGTACAGATGAAGAGCTTTGTTTTAATCTACACTATATACAGTATAATTGCCTTTGATGAAATGTGGCATTGTGATTTGACAAAGGCAACTACTTCAAAGACACAAACATGTAAAGTGGAAAACAAAAATGTAGTTGAAAAGAGGGGCGATGCTTGAAATATGTGATGCATAATATGTACTTCAACACACACACACATACCACATTGTCATATCCTTTAACAGCAGTGGGCATAAATGCTTGATGTGATGTGCAAGTGAGAGCATGAGGATTAGCTTTTACCAGAGGTGCTGCCAACTGGGACAAGACAGGAGGAGGCAGAGGGAAGGTAACAACATGACTACAGTTGGCTGGTAAGTGCAGCACTGGAGCAGTCACGGCTGATGGGGACAATGGTGTGGTCATGCAACGCCATGGCAACACACATACGGGGTTATGACTGATTAATCATTTAATTATGAGTCCCCAACTTCAAACTTCAAACATTGACAAAAGCCCAAGTTACCATATCTAAAAGATGACAATAGCCCGGCCAACAATCAAACCACTGGTCCGTTTTTCCAGGGGTAGGGAGCAGAGGTGATCCAGGGCCCACAGTAATCAAAGGGTCTCATGTACGGGGTCGTGTCTAGGAAGGTAACTGTAGATTTGCTAAAGTCCCGCGAGATGGGTAACGTTAGGCATTAACCTCGAATGGTAAGATTAGGTGGGTAAAGTTAGGCATTAACCTTGAATGGTAAGATTAGATGGGTATGGTTAGGCCGTCTGGAAATTAGTCTCGCAAAAGTTTTTGTCTGTTTTTGCAAATCCAGGGTTACCTTCTAGACATGACCCATGTACGGCCCCATATGATCAGTATACTTTTCTCTTTTTAATCATAGGCTATATTTTATTGGATTTTTATATTTTATTGGATTTTTAGCCATGCTAGGAGTGGGTTTCTAGCCATGCTAGCAGTGTAACTTTTTTTCAGTGTAACTGATTTGTAAAACAGTGGTTTAGGGGGGTTGGTTTGGTTTATGGGCTCAAGAGGTAGAGTGGTCATCTAGTAATGGAAAGGTTCCTGGTTCGAGCCTTGCCATCAGTGTATGAATGTGTGTGTGAATGGGTAAAGGTTGGCATGTGCTGTGGCAAGGGCTTTGAGTGGTCGCTAAGACTAAAAAAACGCTAAAAATGCAGTCCATTTATGACCAAATACCTGCAAAACTAATGACATTCCCATCAGCCTCAGTTGTACTTTGTGTTTAGCGCTAATCAGCAAATGTTAGCATGCTAATATGCTAAACTAAGATGGTGAACATGGAAAACATTATATCCAGTGTTGCGCAAGTTCACTCTTAACAAGAGCTAGCTCAAAGTTGAGTTCCTAAAGATTTAAAGGAACTACTTCACGTTCATAACAGGAGGGAAACACTATTCGACCGGGGGGGAACAGATTTGGCACAACACCTGTTCTGAAAAAACAAGGCCGAACCGGACCGAACGTCAGCCACATCGGCAACAGATTTAAAACGACACATCAAGTTGAATCATCCAACCAGTCTTGGAGCAACTTATTAAAAAAAACGGAAGAAATGAACGTGAGTTAGTTCATTTTTTGGGACTGTGAACATAGTTCATAACTCAAAATTCTGATGACATAACTCCCGGCTAATCCAAAAATGGGCAAACAGGTGAAGCACAGATGGAGTGGAGGCGGGCTGAATGAAGCCTACAGTCTATGCTCTCCACCTGTGATGGCACCCACCTGTCACTCAAAGCGGTCATGCCCTTAATTATGCATAACTTTAAGCCTAAATATAATTTAAAAGGGTGAGTTGTATAAAAATCCACCCCCAGGACAGTTGTCATGAATGGGGGAAATTAGCTAAAGAGTCCAAAACCGTTTTTGGGGGATTGACTGGCTTTTGGAGCCAGCTTCAAGTGGCCATTGGAGAAGCTATTTTTGGCACTTCCGTCGGCTTCATTTTTCAGCGCCGGAGGTTGCTGCTTGGTTCAGCCACAGTACTGCTGTGTGCTCTGGTGCATGTTGGCTGCCGCACAGAACAATATAAAATTAATGTAGTTATGAGCATAAGTCAAGGAAGGAAGTAGCACGTCAGCAGCGCATAACTTGTTTATGAGTGCGGAGTGTGTGAGATGGACAATTGAAAAACAGCTGAAATATGTGTGTGGGTGTTGACAGCCTGTAAGGATAAAGTTGATAGACATCAGTTGTTTTCAACAGCGTGGTTTAGTTCGTACCAACAATCTTGGCCTTTTGACAACTCTGCCACCTCTTTAAATCCACTACACTCACGTCTGCAGTGCATTTATTGCAACCTTGTTTATGTGTGTCTGAGGGTAAAACACACTAACACATCATTCTTTGTGAAATGAAAATGATGTACACACTCACAGCTCTGTGGATGTCAAACAGTCAATCAATTCCAGAGGTTCATATATATATAGAGCCTAATTGTTTCAGCAGTATGCACACAGATTCAGGGCTGATTTGCTGAACTTGTCAAACACATTTAAAACTCTGCTTTTGTGATATTCCTTCAACTTGAAAACCCATCTGGCACTCTGTCAATATAGCTCCATATTACTGAAAGCAAACCTGGCATTTGAATGTGTCATTCTCTTAACTCAAATGTGACACAAGTCAAAAGCTGAGCCTCATACCTGGGCCACTTGTCAGCAATACTCATGATTGGGGAGTAACGGAATGCAAGTAACGGGTTTACCTATTTTAAATACAAAATATGAGTAACTGCTACTGTTTTTAAAAATCGATTACTTGAAGGAATTACTTCATTACCTCCACCAAGGAAGGAGGTTAGGTTTTGTTTGTTTGTTTGTCAGCAGGATTACAGAAAAACTACTGGCCCGATTTTCACGAAGGCCAAGGAAGACCCCAATACATTTTGGAGCAGATCTAAATCACGGGGTGGATATGCTAATTATTTTTCACTTTCGTTAACACTGCGTGGCATTATGTCAAGGTTCCCACACCTTCGTAAACAACAAATTCAAGGTCTTTTCAAGAACTTTTCTAGGCCCATTTCCCTCAAATTCAAGGACCCAACATGGCATAGTTGGAGACACGGTTCAATTACTCTTACAACACTGAGAATTTTTAATATGAGAATAGCAGGCTGCCACGTAACACAACAAAACAAAACATGCATGCAGCAGAACGTGGCCTGTTTACTAAGTTAAATATCAAAAAGAACTTTCATTTCTATTCTTGCACAAAATATACAGATTCATGCACTTTCAATGACCCATGTCTGATGTCTATTTTCAAAAACATTCAAGGTCTTGATTTCTTTCCCCTCAAATTCACAAACTGTCAGGGATTTCAAGGTCCTGTGGCAACCTGGGGTCATATGAGGCATGCACTTCCTTTAAACAGATTTTGTTTTTTAAAGTGCAACAATTTGTGCACACAACAATGTGAGAGTAGACGCACAGCCAGGACAGTCAGGACTGTGTTTTTGGAAATACTGGTGGCAATACTCATGTCATTTACCTGAGACAGATGCTCAGACAATTTTGCTGAGCCAGGAACATCAGAAAATATATGGGCCTACATTCAATAATTGAAACAAAAGCCAAATTGCTGGCTTGATTGCTATCTGGAAAGACAACTCAATTCATCCAAACCTCCAGAGACACACTGTAACCGAAATGTGCTCAAAAACAAGTGGGAGAAGTGTGGGTGCTAAAATTAATGTGACATGTTTTGTTTTTGTTTTTGCATTGCTGTTCGTTCACGTTTGTATCAAAGTTGAACTGTAGATATGGAAAAAAGCAACTCTAGCTGCGGTTACATGGACCCTTTTTTTTTTTCATTCTGATTGTAATCTTTCTGATTGAATATTTGGGGTTAACTGTTTACATGGGATGTGATTTAATACGGCCTGGTGTTTACATGCGCCGTCGCATTTCATCAGAACGGCTGTGTAACGTGCGGTTTTTAAGAGTTTGTATCAAAAACAAACTTTCTGCAGAGGTCCAGTTCAGCTTTGAAGCTGC
Organism: Heterobranchus longifilis; assembly: GCA_028570985.1. Taxonomy (NCBI): domain Eukaryota; kingdom Metazoa; phylum Chordata; class Actinopteri; order Siluriformes; family Clariidae; genus Heterobranchus; species Heterobranchus longifilis. The sequence goes on from JAOVVB010233643.1 coordinate 4,875, forward strand.
CATTTTTTCAAAGTAGTGGAGAAATAGCCGAGCCAGCAGTATGTGTGTGCGTCTGTGTGTGTGTGTGTTTGTGTGTACATACGTGGTGCGTGTGCATGGGGAGTGTGTTGTGGAGAGAGAGGACAGCGAGCGGTCAGAGCGGGGGAGAGTTTAAGATATCAGTGAATGAACAGCAGATTTTGCAGTTTTGTGTCTTGTTTTTCCCAGCTGCTGTGCAGAATAACGGGGGTTAGCTCCTGAGCGAGTACCAACTCTGGCCTTGGAAATGAAGAAACATGTCTCCCCGGTGTTTTCTGACTGACCACGGTTGGAAAGCTGGAGCAGGAAAAGCTGTCCCCTCATGTTTACAACAAGACGGAGGGCTGCGAGCATATCCAGAAAGAACGCAGTCGTTTACATGGTAGATTTTTTTATTTTGATCGGTTTGTGAAAAGGTTTAAACTACCCCTCTGCAACTGATTGAAATTATTTTGTTGGGTTTGGGCCTGTTTATTCTGATTGAAGTATTTATATGGAGCATTTTTATTTTGTTTGGGCTTTTGAACCGATTATAATCGGAATATAAGGGCCCATGTAAGGGCTCCTGTCTCCTACAAAGTTACATTCCAACAACTAAACTGCATTCTCATTTAAGTTTTGAGGTAAACGTTTTTTTTCCTTATTAACAGTGTGAATTGATGCAAAACTACGTGGTTAGGTTTATGTAACAAAACTACTTGGTTAGGTTTAGGAAAAGATCGTGGTTTGGGTTAAAAGAAGTAGGCCGATGTTTGTTACGTAACAAAATATAATAAGTATGCTTGTCAAATAACGTTAGCGTTGACTTTTGGTTTCACGAGGGACACAGTTTCCTGTGTGAAAGGCTGTGTTTTTGTGACCAATCCACGACCTTGATTAGAAACATTTTTGCAATACGTCAAAAACAATCCGGGAGAAAATCTTACAAACGCAAACTGAGAAGCAGTTTAGATGTACGGGAACGTACATTTTAGGAGACCAGGCTCAAAAAAGATATTAGATAGACAATTCAGCAGGGAGGCCTGATGTGTCAAAGTACATGTAAGTCACTATGTTGTATGAAAATATGTATGTGTTAATGTGCTGTCCCTGGGTCAGAGTCACTGCGTGTCCGTGTGCTTTTTAACAGGTTTCCAAGGCAAAGCAGGCATGGAGCCGGAAGGCAGTGGCCATATCCAGCAGAGATTAGACATATTAAAGCAGCACTTAAAGTATATGGACCTGATTAGCCCCGGTAATGAAATCAAGCCTGACACCGCGGTTCCCCTTTTACACACATACACACACACACACACACACACACACACACACACACACTAGTGCATGCACACACAGTTCCCTCTCCCTCTGATCTCCCTTCCCTTCGCTCTCCATCGAGCCTATAAAGCCCGATACCGAGCTCTCTTTTTTTTTTCTCTCTCTCTCTCTCCCCCCTTTCATTCTCTCACCCTGCAGCCCATAAGCCGCCTCCTTCTCTCTCACCCCCCCTTCGTTACTCTCTGTCTTTCTGTTTTCCTCTCATTTCTGGAGTAAGTGTGCTCCCTAGTGTTGTCTCCATCAGTGAGAGACAGAAAGAGTAGAGGAGAGGCTGTCATTGCACTTACAGACACATACATAATATAGAGATACACGGTGAGAAGTGGATTTTCACGACTATAAAAAAGGGGATTGGATTTGGTCTCAATACAAAACTCACCTTACATTGGTACTTAAAGACTTATTGGTCACCATCAGATTACTCAAATTAAGTAACATATTCTAAATACTTTGGATTACTTCAAAATGGTCTTGCTGAGCTCATTTGTCTGTCTCTTATATTTCCCTGGCTGTGCGTCTCCTCTCACATTGCTGTATTAGAGGTGCACTGCACACGCACAAATTGTTACACATGGGCTTGCTCAAGCACAAGTCTGAAGAAATTTTGAAAATTGGTCAAACCGTTTGGCTACAAAATGTGAGTTTTCCTTATCACACAGACTAGTCTTTAGGACTACTGTTTCTCCATATATTCCAAAGATATTTTAGGACTGAATAAGAAAATGGTTGTATCAGAAACTACAAGGAGCACAATCAAATATTTGGTAGCCTATCTATGATTTCCTAACAAGTTGAAGATATGCACACATAGTGTAAAAAAATATTTTATATGGAAAATATTTAATAAATACAATTTTCAATAATCCTGACTATTGAGAAAAGTGTGATTTTTCATGTGGTCTCTCTCGACGATGACTCAACGATGCTGCCACGACTCTCTTGATGGCAATGACTATCTCGACAACTCTCTAGACAACGAAGCCGACGACTCTCTCAACACCAATGACTCTCGACACCGACGACTCTCGACACCCGATGACTCTCTCGACAACGACAACTCTCTTGACAACGACGACTCTCGACACAGATGACACACTCGACAACGGCGATGACTCTCTCGACACCAATGACTTTCTCGATGACGACTCTCTCGACAATGATGACAACTCTCTGTACGCCAATGACTCTCTCGACACTGACAACACTCTCGACACCAGATGACTCTCGACAACGACGACTCTCTCGACAACGGCGATGACTCTCGACACCAATGACACTCTCGACAATGGCGATGACTCTCTCGACAACGATGACGACTCTCTGTACGCCAATGACTTTCGACACTGACGACTCTCTCGACACCAATGACTCTCTTAACAACGACAACTCTCTCGGCGCCAATGACTATCTCAGCCCGACAACTCTCTAGACGACAATGTCTCTCTCTCTCTCTCGCTCTCTCTCGATCTCTCTCTCGACAACGACGACTCTCTCTTAACTCCCAATAACACTTTAAATGGAAAGAACCTGTCTCCTTAACAGAGATTTTTAAATTGGCCTACTTCTACTGTATGATGATTGAGTGAATTCAAGACTATGATTGGGCTGTTTGGTGTCAGCTGAATCTGGCAACACTGCCCATCTCTTCGTGCTACAGGGGGTTTGCTTCATGACCGATATGGAGACAGTGGTCAATAACTCTTTCTACGTACAAAGAGACATTTGGGTGTTATGTTAATACTGAATTACGTACAGCCTACAGAATGTACAGAAATACAAGTGACAAGACATCAGATGATAGAAGAAATATAATGCAAATTAATATCAATGAAGTAAAAGTGAAGCTCATGAATAAATACATGAAGCGTGAATATAGTTGTGTGTCGAAAGTGGCAGTAACGCATATAATTAGCTCGGAGCAACAATCGATAAACTTGCACACACTGTAACAGCCACTGTAAGTACATAAACACAGATCAACCACAGTACTGTACATGCATTAAACCACACACAAATGCATTCACACAATCGAACACACACACGAACAGGATCAGCTGTGTGAAATGACTGTGTGTCATGTTGCACTCCGACACTATTCAGATCCGCAGCTGCACTTGTGTTGAAAAGCAGTCTGTCGTCGAGCCTTTTTATTTGACAGCTGTTCCAAAAAGACTGCAGTCCTATCTGTTGCTTTTTTATTATCAACATGCACTTTTTTCAACATGCTCCAACACTTGGAGGACTTAAGGGATAAGGGAAATAGCATATCAGTTACTCAAGCCCTGTGAAAATGCATGTAATGCTCTCCATAACCCTATTGTTAATGGAAAGTGATAGGCCAAATCCAAGAGCCACCCCGGTGTAGGCCACATATCTCTATAACTTATACGAAGTGATGGTCATTTGGATGCCAGCTCTCCGCGGGTCCCATCCTTTCTAATTTAATTTTGACCTTTCCATAAATTCACACCCATTTCCCAGCCAGAGATATAGCGGAGAATGATCTTTAGTATTTTAAATTGAAAGGTTGTAATTGAAAGAGCTCCCGGAGCAGAGAGGAGAAATGATAGGATATTCATTTTTTACACTGATACCCCGAGAGAAACGCAGCGATAGAAGCGTGTAAGGACATCCTGCATGGCTCATTGCGAGGAAAAAAAAACCTCGAGCTACTCCGGACCGCTCCGTCAGCGCTCCCCTGACATGTAGAACATTATGTACACAATACAGGGTAATGCTCTTTTGTATTTCTCAGCCATGAAATTGTGCCCAATAAGTGGTGAGATTTAGGAGGGATGGTTCCGTCGTCGCCTTTTGCAATTAAGTAAAGCCACACAGGAGAACGGCGTGCTCTGCTTTCCCCCTGCCACACAGGAGTAATTTGAGAAAGCCAGCCTCGAGGCTGTCCTTTAACAAGCTCGCCCAGATCGCCATATAGTACACCACTCTGGAGGCAGCTGGCTTTAAGTGGCTGGATGTCATTCTGAAGACCAACTGACAAACACACACGGCCCCACTTAAAATGTGAAACTCAACAACTATATGCATCAAGCTGCCATCTATAATGCAGCAATGGCAGTATGAGTCTTGCTTTTTGCAGGCACGCAGCAGTACTGTTCTCACGAAATGACGTATGAATAACACGCCAATTTGTTAAGTCATTTTGCGTGGTATCACGACCAGTGTTGGGGGTAACACATTATTTAGTACTCCAATTTTACTTTAAAAGAAACATAAAAGAAAAATCCCAAGAGCATTTGCCTTGTTTCTGTTTCCTTCCTTGGAGGCTAACGTTAGCTGTGTAGCTAGCTAGCGAGATGGCAGAGAGGACAGCCGTTACATTGTGAAAGTAAGTAACTAAGCATTGACCGAATTAACTCACTGCACGCTGAAACATGGTAAGCTATACCAGCCGTGTTTTATTGTTTTCATCGAGGCAGCCAAGATCGTTAGCAGATAGCAAATGAAACTAAAAGTCGTTTTGAGTTCCATATGTAGTTTTGTTGCCACACCTAAGTTTTGTTTGAATTCACAATGCTGAGTACGTAACTTATGTACGTAAGTTAATTTACGTAACAATCATCTTTATTTTAACCCATGATTTTTTCACCTAGTTTTTTTTGCCTAAACATAAGTTTTGTTGTATGTAACATACGTCGTTATTTTAACCCAAACTTTTGTTTGAATTCACAACGTTGAGTGCGTAACTTGCGTATGTAACTTCGGAACTTGCGTACGTAAGTTAATTTATGTAACAAACGTCATTATTTTAACCCAAACTTTTGTTTGAAATAACAACGTGGAGTACGTGATTTGAGGGTTCCCACGCATCCTGGGAAATCTGTAAATTTGGACCTGGAAGGACTAATTTTCCAGTCATGCAATCACCTAGAAATTGATGAAGTAGACCAAATATCCTGGAAATAATCTATGTTGATATTTAAACCTCAATGCATATTTTGTGTGAAACTTGACTTGTTGGTAGGATAAGCTTCACAGTATGACACTTCAAAGTGGAACGCTCCCTTTTCATTTCGGTTCCCATGTCAGTCAATCTACGGAGCAGAACCGACTTGCAGCGATCTTTCCAACATCAAGTCTGTATTATGTGTCAATACTAGGCCTGCTGGCAAATTGTATGACCATTTGTGAGCAAGTGCTGTCCTGTATTTTCAAGAAAAACGCCTGTAAATGTCCTGGAAAAGTATTTCTTAAAAAGAGTGGGAACCCTGAACTTGCGTATGTGAGTTAAGTTACGGAACAAACATCTTCATATTAGCCCAAACCACAATGTTTTTCCTGAACTCAACCACCTAGTTTTGTTGCCGAAACACAAGTTGTGTTTGAATGTTGAGTTCGGTTCGTAAAAATGACGTCAAGGGGTCCTGAAAGCCGGGACTGCTCATTGGTCCGAAATCCCAATAGTCCGAAAAATGTCCTGTTGAACCGAAAGCTCAACAGTCCGATGGCCCATTATCCCAAAAACAAAAGCCCACTGCTCCGAAGTCCTGTTGCTCCGAAAATACACACTGGAGTTGGTGGAGTCCAGTGACTGCTGGCGTTACTGTTTGACATCCCAAAACACCGCCAGTCAACATGTCCACACATTTTTTATAACATGTGAATTCATTAAATCAGAGTTTTGCTTTGTGGAACATTAGGACAAATTTATTAGAAGAGCTGAGAGCTGAGTCTGTTTCCTACTGTCGGAGGAAACCTCCATTAACAAATGTATTGTTTTATGGTGTGATAATGCTGTGGTTAAGGTCTGTTTAGAGTTTAGGCACAAAAACACTTGGGTAGGGTTAGGGAAAGATTGTGGTTTGGGTTATAATGATCACTTGTAGCATCAAAATATAGGCCTACTAATATATTAAGGGCAAACAAATCCATGGGAGGGGGACGCAATGACCCTTCAAAGCAGTGGGCTTTTGTTTTCGGGTTGGACTGTCCAATGTTGTCCAACGGGACATTTTTCGGACTATTGGGCTGTCGAACCAATGGCACGGCACCCTGAAAGCGTCCGTAAGTGACGAGTTAGAATAAGAACGGGCCGTAAAATGACATGCAAAAAGCTTGAAATGCGCATCACGTGAAAAGTTGTGTACTATTTTCGCATTTGATCACATTTGTGCAAAAGGAACTATTTTGAAAATGCTGCTGTACAGTGGGCTTGGGTATAAACTGATTGCACAAAGACTGCCACTGTATTCTCAAGGCAGCTGGCTCTGTGCAGGCTTGTGTGTTTGTCAGCTGGCACTCAAGACATGCACAGTCACACACATGTGACGAATCTGTGTATCACATTGTCCTCTTTGCTCCACTCCTGCGTCTTGGTTTCTCCACACGCAAAAGGAAAGGAAAGGATCCTCCATCACAATTATGGGATAAATGCAACTGAAAATACGGGAAGAAGACAAATTGCAAAGAGAAAAGGAGAGCAAAAAGGGAAGAGGCCTCTTGTATTTCCGTGAAAAGAAAAGGGTCCACTCCAACCAGAAAGAGGGGTACATTTGATTTGCAATTACCCCTCCCCTCAAGATGATCAGCCGCTGTTTGAAGTTGATTGGCTTCCCGGAGTCTGCTGGGGGGAGAAAGTTGTAGAGAGGCTCTGACCCCTGCCGACCTCGAGGCGAGCGCCGCATGACCTGGGAACCCTGGATGCGCCCCATGTGCATCAGTCATGCAATCCATCCTTGTCAGACGTCAGACAACAGATGTCGCTTCCTGTTGGCTCCATCTTACCCAGCAACCTTTGACCCCGCCACCACACGAAGCAGAAGATGCAGAGAATGTAATGCTAAACGGAGAGTCAAAGATATGTTGACATACACAAACAGAGATGTGAAACGCACGCAAGCACACATGGACATGGTAAAACACAAAAACTCATGCATGCTTGGAAAGTTTCTAACCAATAGACCAACACTCACAATGATCTTTTTTAAAGCCCTTCATCGAGCAGCTGCGTTAAAGACAAATCTAATTGACCTGCCCCAGCCGAGCCCTGTAATGCAATAGAAACTTAAGCCTGGAGATCACCACTGATGGAGCACTAATGCTATCCCTCTAGCCCAGCAGATGACCAGGGTGTGGATTTGAAAGGCAGATTTGATTACCTCGTGTTAGTAATTGGCTAATGTGTGAAATAGGAAAGTATGTGAGAGAGCGAGAGGGTAGAGACAAAGAACAGAAAGAATTGCCTGTGGCACAGGAAAAAAGCAGACGGGCATTAATTGCGTTCCGTTCCACCTGTTTTTATGTGCATTTTTTATTTGCGCATAGAAACCTCAATGGAAACAAAAAAGTCCTGAAATATCACAAAAAAAGGTGTTATGCTTGGCTGAGGTAAGAGTTGGTGTATCGATAAATGCCAAATGGAAACACATTTAGCGAATAAATGATGACTTACATGAAGTATGTGTAGTGTTTCCCACAGAATCCCAGACCGCCTGACTCCCCGCTGGATCTGCAACTTTCTGTCGCTGGTTAGACCCAGCGCTACCGGCCACCAGCCCGCTGTGATCCCCGGTGCTGGGGTTTAGCTGAGCTGGCTGACTTTGAGTTGCTAGAGCCGCTAACTGAAGGTCTCCAGAGCTGATGTCGTCCGCTCTCCCCTCCGCCGCAATGCCGGAGGAAGAGAGCGACTAGGGTGCGCTAGCTAGCTAATTCTTGTCTCATTTGTGGTCTGATAAACATAGAGAGAGCATGCATGTATAAAGAGAACTAGATACAGCGAGCAGGCGTACTAGAGACTTCTGCTGACAGAGCTAGCTACATCTGGTTTAGCGCTCTGGCTAACTTGAATGAGGATAAAATTATTTAATCGTGCGTCTCTTCTAGACTTTCCAAATGTTATCGGACTGAAAGGATCAAATTCTGATAGTGAAACGAGTCATTGCGCGGGGGCTGCGACGCTCTTTTGCCATGTAAGTCGATGGGAAAAAGGCTTTTTGGGCCCAATGGCATTATGTGATGGACCTGTGTTTGGTCAAATTGGCTTCAAAGTCCAGCGCTCTTCCTGGGGGCCCATCAAGTTTTATACATCTCTTTTAATTCCGTCATCTTGTTGTGGCCTCTTTTTCTGCATTGGTATAATGGTTTTCTGACTGGAGAATACTGGAGTTGATACACCATGATGACAAAAAACAGAGTGAAAAATGTGTTTACTGTTGTCGTTTAGGATATCTGAAAACAATACCATCGTAAATACTCCCTGTACCAGTTGCTGTAGCCTGATATCAATCCGTAGTAAATGTTTTATCCACCTTTTGTTTTGTCTTTCTCTACCAGCATCATGCCGTTAAAATACCCTTTGCAAACCGAAACTGAACTATATTGAATTGAGGAGTGGAGAGAGGCAGATGGGAAATTGAATGAATTCTCTGTGCCTTTTCAATCTCAACAGTCTAATACATGCAGTTTCCCCCTCCAAGAGCCTTAATTTCCCTCAGTCAATATTAATCTTTTACCCGTGACATTTGCAACGACGTATTTAGATTAGATTCCTTGATTTGTTTCACAATCTGCAGCACCGGGCTGTGTCATTCTACAGTCTATTTTTACATTTTTCAATATTGATTTGTTTGTTCTGTGATAGTGCTACTGTTGAAGCACCACCACAGTAAAGGTTTATTCATAATTAATGAGAAATAATCATAATGAGAAATTTCTAGCAATGAGAAAAAGAAAATGTGTGCAAATAAAAGAAAATCACAATGTTACCTTTAATATATGAAATATTATATCTAATGTAGACGTCTAATCAAAGTTCGCTTTTGAAGATGAAGATTTGGATCGTGCAATGAGGCAGGCCTGCTCTGTTCTTTCAGTGAATGATTGTAAAGATCTACAAAGAATATGTTTACAAGATTTTTGTGTAGGTGTTGCACCAAAACTATTATACTATTTTGCAGAGGCACCGTCGCTGTATCTGGGGCGTGACGCCGCCCAGGACGATTGTGATTGGTTTAAAGAAACATAAACAGGCCAGGGTTTTTTTTTCACTATCCAGGAGTCAAAGTGCATTTCCAGCAGCAGCACTATGGAAATAAGTCTGGCTACATGAAGCTAGTCCAGAACAAATAAATTCAGATACATAGTCTTCAAAGTAAAATATTTAAATGCTATGAATTCAATGGTGTTTAAATTTCAATATTAAGTATTCCATTGGCTCTTAAACTCCAAATATGCATGTCTCTTATTTGCTTACATATACAGTACAACACAGGAGAATCCAGTGAATTGTTTTTATTATATTCAATATTATGTTGTTTTTTTTCTCAACCAGTCAAACCACACAAGAAGAAACAACCTTTTGAAAAACAACAGTTCAATAATTTATTACCGGTGCCAAGTCGAGCCGAGTGTGCGTGTGTTCACTAATGCAAACACAGCATCTTCAAACACTGTAAATCAAGGAGCAGTTCAAACTATATAAGTCAAGACAAGTTGCATCCAAACTCAGGTCTGAGAGACTCGGCATGAGTCAACATTAAAATGTCACACAGGAAAAAAAAAATCTCATCCTGTGGCAGCGTGCAACACAGGAGAATGTTTACTTGTGCGGTACGGTGTGGTCACAAACTACGACTCTGCCGAGGTCTAGAAGTGTGAAATGTGTGTTTACGCCTGCATATCGGGTATGCGTGTGTGCGTGTGTGTGTGTGTGTGTGTGTGTGTGTGTGTGTGTGTGTGAAGGGGGACAATGTAGAACAACTTATAAAGAGTCCAGCGAGAAATGGAAACTGTGCTTCTGATGTGAGTGGTAGCACTAAAACGGAAACTGAGACCCCCTCTTACGAGAAAAACAACACAAGCACTTTTACAATAAGAAGCCGAGAGCGTCTAGACCACAAGGTCGCAGTTAGTTTAAGGCCAATTCTGTATTTAACACAACAAATGTATCATTTGTATCCATTCAGACAAAGGTACAAGTGCACAAAACACCCGATTGTGCAACTGCAGCAGTTTCCATACCTGTCTTAACTTGTAACAGGAAACACTAAATGATAAGGTACTGCAGAACCTGAGGTACAAAAATACTATATAACAGTAAGAGATAATAATCTGCCCCAGTTTTACAGCCAATAAGAGCTGTGATGCATGTTTACACAACCAGGGGATATGATATTTTTACTTTGAAACCACATGTCAGTGATAATCTGTTTTAACGTATAACCTCAGAGGCCTCAGTATCAGGTGTGATAATCCACACACACACACACACACAGGTGCTGTTGATCAAGTCATGAAACAGTTAACTGAAACAATAGATTTGTCAGAAGCTGTTTTCTGTAACAGAGTGGAAACTGTGACATTCACTAGGTGCTTTTAGGTGTGAAAAAAAAAAAAGATCCAAAGTGTCTGGTTTCAAACTCTATCTGATCTGTGTTTTCCATACAAGTCATACTGTATAATGTTTAAAACCAGTGGTGGAATGTAACTAAGTAAATGTACTCAAGTACTGTACTCAAGTCAGTCTTTTCTTGCCACTTTCAACTTCTACTTCACATTTCAGAGGGAAATGTACTTTTTACTCCACTACATTTATCTGACAGCTTTACTTAACAAATTCATATTTTTGCACACAAAACATATGAAGAGTTTATAAAATATGATGGTTTGCTGTACATTAAACTACCAAAACAATACACAGGTCTATAAGTACATCTGTACAATGATGTTTAATCAATTATTAGTTGATCGACAGAACTATTTTGATTACTTCAGTCTTTTTTTTTCATGTAATGAATGTAATGTTTCCAGCTTCTCAAATATGAGGATTTTTCTGTGTATAGTACTTTAAGTCCATCTTCCTGAATATGATACTTACTTACCTTAGTATGATACTTACATACTTATACTTCGATCACACACACTTTCACTCAGGAGACCGGAGTTTGAGTCTGACTGTCACATGTATTTAAAATAGAACACGGTAGGGATTTTAATGCCAATCCCAACTGTTTTTTGCTATCCATGCCAAATCGTTTTATTTATTATAAATTTTATATATATATATTTATATAACTAAGTATATTTGTAGCCTAAACCTACCGAATTAGTCCTTAATCACGTGTATCACACAACTAGCACGTTTAAAACAGAACACATCTTTTTTTACCAACAATACCAAATTGTTTTGTTTCCTAAACCGAACTACGTATTTTTGTTGCCGAAACCAGTTTCTCAAAGTGGGGTCCAGGGACCACCAGGGGTCCTTGAGGGGGTTTCAGGGGGTCCCCAGCAAAAAGGGAAATTATTTATTTTCACTATAATTCCATCTATCATTAACACAATGACAGAATGTATGACTATTTTGGTCACAGGTTTCACACAATTTCTGTAATAAAACATCTAAAAGCAAAATGGGGGCCTGTGGCCTATTTTGAGTCAGTGTAGGGGTCCTTGAAGTGAAAAAGTTTGAGAACCACTGGCCTAAACCTACCGAATTAGTCCTGTTTCACGTTAATTGTGACGTTAATGACGTGTGTACCGACCGGCACATGTATTTAAAACAGAATATGTAACACGTATCATAGGAGCCAATTTGGCCGGAGTCTATAAGTAGGATCCACTTTTAATTCATCGGACGAGCGTCATCACGGTAGTCAGTAAAACAGTGCGTCAGAAAGTTTACCTGCAGTGCAACATCTCAGTGGCTTAAAGCGTTGGCTTAGCCTCTATACCTATTATACCTACAAACTGCTGTGCATACATTTTTGTATTCATTATACGACCTGTTTATGAGAATGCGTTGCTCTTTTACACCTATCAAGGTTTTCTGGTTATAACATTAGAGGCCTATCAGCTGTTATACTACAGAAACAGGATGTGGTTATGGTCTTACATATAATGCCATAAGTCAGGGGCCCCTTCACAAATACAAAGTCAGCCTCAATGCAACATAGCTAATCTTTATATTTATACTTAATCTGTATGTACAGCATGAATTGAGAAAACTTTATTGATCATTTTTGATCAGGGTGTATCAACATGATTATATCCACATAGTTATCTTTCAGAGAAATTGTATAGCTTTGAATAAATTTGACATGAATATACATTTTGTTGTGATGCAATCTATTTCTTGGAGATTGCTTTGTGGAGGAAATTAGTATTTTCATCCGCAATTGCAAGTGCAAATTGAATAAATCGGCAGAGTTTTAGGATTCACTTCTTACTTGATGATGATACCCACGTTTACATGTAACAGTTACAGCAGCCGACCTCCATACAAAGTCTACATAACATTTCACCAGATTTTAAAACTAGAGGTCTTGATGTGGATGCTAGTTGCTGGGTTACAATCATCACGTATGTGGCTTCTTTAACACTAAGTATGTGGCTAAATGTATTTATTTACAACATTATGGAATGCACAATGGTTTGCTTTTTGATCAGGCAGCTTTCCTCTCATGATGGTTGGAGAACAGTGTGAGAACTGATGTTTTGATTGTGCTGATATAGCACATGCTGCGACAGAGATCTGTCACCATGTCGGACCACTGAGTCCATCATTTGGTGCAAATAACAATAGAAAATGAAAACATTAATACAAAAGCATTAATAACTGTGAACATTAATAGCAGTCAGGGGGCTGCCCTAGTTTCAGATGTGTGGTGTTTAACTCAACAATACTTCAATAACGTAGTAATCCTGCATTGTGAGATGGGACCCTGGAGTCTTGCAGCCATGTGGTTGTTTCTTGCAGATGTTTGATACATCTGGAACGCAGAGACACTGAGTCTGAATCAGCAATTATGTGGGATATTACCCCGTCCCTGCAGAAGGGCCTGATGCAATGCATTCTCATGAACAGGTTCGTATGATATCATACGAAATTTGACCGACATTGTATTTAATGGGGTGAAACAGCTGTTTTCCACCTGTTTTAAACACTGATGTTGTGATCCAGAGCATCCCACATTTAAAGGATTACAGAACTTAAAGCTTTGAATGAAATACATTTTTAAAGTGGCAGGAGGCTATTATAATGTTCTTATTCAGGTACATGTTTCTTTCTACTTTTTTGGTGCTTATCCACTCAGTAACTACTTATATTGTGCCAATGGACGCTCAGGATTGAAACGTTTCAACACAAGTGTGATCACTGAGAATTACTTTTGAAATGATTCTTTCGTCCTCAGATTGACTCAGTGAGCCTCAAAGCCTCCGATCTTCAGCATAACAGAGCTGCGTCAACCTTTTACAGCGAGAAACAAACGCTTGATCCGTCTCTGGTCCGTGCACAACACGCACATTCATCTGGTTTCTGAGAACTGAGATGACTCATTTGACTTTTTTTGTGCCACTTCCCTTGCAAAGCTACATTTTAAAGTGAACTCAGTGACTTTTAAAATAATAAGAAACACATTCTTTCTCTTCTAAATGAAAAGTTAAAGTCCTAACCAATTAAACCCACCCCGACTTAATTCTCAGGGGTGTTGCTGCTACTGCCTTATTTGGTCTGGTAGGAGAAGCTAATGGCTAATGTTTTTAATATTTTTGTATAGCTGACATTATTGAGTCTGTTTACTTTTTACTCTTTTTATTCCCATAATTGTTTCTTGTGGGTTGCAGCTGTTCAGCATAAGTTACGTCATCTTCAGCAAAACAACCACAGAATAACTGATAATAAATGATGACGATGCATGCTCTTTACTGTTGACTAATATTGCTGCTATCTGATGTAGCCTCTATATGTTTTTCTGGGTCAAACTACTTGCAGGTCCACCCACAGCTGTCAGTGTTGATGTTTCTTTAAAATTTCATCAGCAAGCCTTGTTTTTCTTAGTTAATGAAGCTACTGATAAACACGCTCTGAAAACAGACTTGTTTTTCAGACTGATTTTGAATTGTACTCTTTTTTTTTTATAATCCCTGAACTGCCATGATGTTTTTTTGATGTTTCCAGCAAGTGAATCACTCATAAAGTTAAGTGTTCATGTTAAAGATCCACTCTCGTGAAAATCACGTTTTTAACCACGTTAACATGTCTACATGGTGTTTTTTTATTTGCTACAAGACATATCATGATTGAAATGAGCAGTCAACACCATGGCTGAGAATTTCTGCCTTGAAACTGCAGTGTGCCAAAAATCCAGATTTAGACAGACAGGTTTTATGACATCATATGTACCAAGGAGCTGATCAAATCACATGTGGCTGGGACATTCTATGGAATTCCCCAGCCACAAGTGACTAGCGTAACTATGGCAGCGGTGGTGGGCGGAGCTTGAGGCCAAATCCTAAATTTCTTAATAAGGGAGAAGAGTAGACGTGCTTCTAGCCCCTTTTCAGTGATTTTTATTTCCTTTTTTTGTGGGAAACCCACGTTAACCAAAAATATTAATCATAACAGTATTTGTTACATACTTTAAAATATGGAGGAGGAGCACTTTAACATTTCAATGAGGGAAAGCACATGCCAATCATGTCAGTTATTTAAACACTTGCATTTAGTCTGTGCCCACTGATGACACCTCAAAGAATGATGGGATGTCTGCTCTCTGAATTATCTTGAAGGACAAACCTGAACATGCTTTTTAAATGAACTTTATTTATTTTAAGCAAGTGTCACTCTGCCTAAATAAACAATGCAGGGATCACAGATGGACATGCCAGATAATATAGATATGTGCTGCTGTTGAACACTGACCTGAGATCAGAGTGCTGCAGAGGACGAGGCAGCAGCCACAAGAGGTCCCTGCAGCTCACTGCAGCTGTGTGTGTGTGTGACAGGATGTGAATCCAGTCTGTGTGAACACCAAGCAGGTTGCCACAGTTTGACATGTGGAATTTTAAAAAAAGGTTAAAGGCTGGCGTGGGCACAGCTGAATATTTGAATAGATGTGGGCTAACTCAACACGTGGCCCCACCCCCAGCCACAAAGTTTATACTAGAAACAAATGATTGCCCCATACCAAACACACACACACACGCACGCACGCACACACACACACACACACACACACACACACACACACACACACACACATTTACAGAGTAGTAAGAGTTATAGATTTGTTAGTTTGGTTTACTTGATAAACCGTGGAGGCATAACGCCTCACTTCCTGCGCCAGAAAGGGGAGGAAGTCCCTCCCCTTCATGTTGCCGTTCTCAAAGTCGGGGCTTAGCGCCGCCCAAGATAATTGTGATTGATTTAAAGAAATGCAAACAAGCCAGAGAGAGTTTTTTCTCCTATGCCTGAGTGAAAACATGCTGGAGCCAGATCTTACTCCAGTGCTGACACGACGATGTGGAGAAAGGTTTATGCATAGTCTCGCGCGTCAGACCTATCTCCACAGCGTTGCTGGGGGAAAGTCTGGATTCAATGTGTTTTCGCTCCTGGATAGTGAAAAAAAACTCCCTGGCCTGTTTGTCTTTCCTTAAACCAATCACAATCGTCCTGGGCGGCACCACGCCCCGACGGTGCCTCTGCAATATAGTGTCAGAAGGGAAACCATTTCGGTGAAACACCTACACGAAAATGATGTAAACATATTCTTTGTCGATCTTTACAATCATTCACTGAAAGAACAGAGCAGGCCTGACTTATTGCATGATCCAAATCTTCAAAACTTGTCATTTTCAGCGTGTAGGTTGATAACTTGGAGGTTGTTGTGTGTTTCCCCGTAGTGAAGGGACTTTGGGAATGAGAACATGGACACGGACTTCCTGTGCGGACAGGAAGTAAGTCTTTATCACCATACTGATTGGTAAACCCATCAGACTAGTCAATGCAAGACTATTTGAATTTTAAATATTATTCATTGAACTATGAAGCCTTTTGTAAAAAAAAAAAAAAAGTGCATATATATATTTTTTAATATCATAATAATTTAAATTAATGAATCTGAAATGTTTTCACAGACCCCCAGTTTCACAACCACATTATCATGTTTTATAGGCATCTGTTGGATGACAGTCATTCACATGCCAGCTTTAAATGTTGCACAGACCTGCTAAATTTCAGGATTATGAGCTGTCCAATCTGCCTTTATTAATTTGCTTCACATTATTCTCCTCAAACCAAAAGCCCACAACAAATATTTAAACATGTCTTGATTCCACCTCTGAGTTTTGATAGGTGAAAAGCCCCCACAGCTGCAGTAAACCACTCCCGCTCCTGCACTGGGCGTGCGTCAGGAGCGCAGGTGTGATTGTATCCATTCCCAACAGACTGTCTCCACAAGTGGCTCGCGGTGGAAATTAAGACGGGAGTAAGTTCAGGAAGTTCAACAAGAAGTGAGAATTTACCTGCAAACCAGGTGCGCTTGGAAAGCTGACCGTCCAGGAGTGGAAAGAAAAGCAGAGAGAGAAAGAAAGACAGAAAAGAAACATCCTGGAAAAGTTACGGATGCAAACATTGACACACTGAGGATCCGGAGCGACTCATCAACTGTTTTTCAAATTGAGATACCAGAGAGGAAACATCTGCAAGCATGAAGAAATATTCATATCCAGGTAAACGTGTTGCTCTTAGAGCACGAGAAAATGTGTTTTCTTTTAAGATATCTTAGGCAGATTATAGGAAAAGGGTGAAGTATTGGTGCGTGCGTGCCTGAGGGTGCCCGCGTGTGACAGACAGACAGAGAGGGAGAGGATTGACGTAATTTCAGGTAAATGTTTAACAGCAGTTTCATCACTGCTGCTCCTCCACAGATGTGAATATTACAAACTATTCAGATTTTTAATTTCCCCTTTGCAAAAAAAAAAAAAAAAGGCCCACACATGGGTTTGTGGGTGTGGGTGTGGTTGTAAAACCTCTCCAAAGGCCAGATGGTGTGTGATTGTAGCCTCACACATATGACATCATGACAGAAAGGTGGCACAGAGAGCTGAGCTCATTCTTCTAAAAGCAGCTTCTTCTTTTATGACCTGAACAAAGAAGTTAAATGTGCCACTCGTGGCCTTCATGCCTCTGCTGTTTTTAGAGTGACACTAAAACAGAGGAAACATGGAGTGCACACAGGTTGTGCAGGATTCATTTTCAGTTGGTGAAAGAATAAAAAAGTAAAAATATGACGATGCTATACTGTTTACTCAAACCATGAGACAGTTGTAGGTTGTTAATCTGTTTTGACTGACAGTTTTATGGTGCAGTTTATTCACTCCTCCCTGCTAATACCCTGCAGAATGACTTGATTTATTTTACAAGCTTTATTCTGGGACTGGCAGGGCCTGATTATTGTGAAATCATGTCTTATAAGATGTGGAGGTTATCATAACTGGTTATTAGCTGCTTGTGGCTTATCAAAGATGTCTGGAAGACTATGTTGTGATTATATTGATTGTGCAGGTTAGGACTGGGAGACCAAAATCTCCTGATATAGGTCATTTTCATATCTCTATATTCAACCGTTCTCACTTCCAACTCGTCGAAAACGACAGCTTGGTCAGTGGCCATCAAATGAGTTAGCATTTCTGCACTTCCGGTTCTGTCGTCGCAAAGTCGATGTGTTTTTTGAATGTGTTCTTGTTTAGATGTTAGAAATAAGGTCTGTGGTTAACACAAGCTTCAGAGATTTTAACTTTTTATTCTACGACATAAAACACGTCTGTAAATACCCCACTGGTGCATTTAGAAGCTCTTATGTGTGTTTAAAAAGGCAGTTGCTAACAAGTGGCTAAATGAGACTACAGAGGTTGTTGAGGACATTAAACGTCACCGTCACACTATTAAACTGACGATGACATTTAATGTCCTCGACAACCTCTGTGCCGCGAAATGTGACCGTTGGTGTAGTTCCTTTATAGCCTAACGTTAGCTTTTTACTTCTGCCGATTACATTTACGCTTCTAAAATCATAAAAGTGGTGTTCATATGGAGAGATTATCTTACTAGACAAAGTGTAAGTATCATAAACTTGTCTTTGCCACAGAGCTTATTTTCTGCAATGATCCAAAAATGCAATGCAAAAATCCCACAGGCTTTTTGACGAGGAAACCCACGGCAACGCTAACTTCCAGATTGGCCTACAAAAACAGGTCATCCCTGGGGCTCCCTATACTCACCTATGAAAGGTGGCTCCACGCCTAGACAGTGACCCCAGAAGTCAGGGCAGCAGTCGGAGACGGTGCGGTTGCAGAACAGGTCGCAGTAGCAGATGGTGTCCAGGTAGGGAACCGTGCACAGGTCGTCTCTGCCGGGGCAGCAGCCTCCTCTCCTCTGGCAGTAGGAGCCAAACGGGTCCCTGATGCCTCCAACATGGAGCGGACTGGCGAGCTCCCTCTTGGTCCTCCGAGACAGGATTCTTTCTGCGGTGCTCTCTCCCGCCACCAGGAGCAGCGCCGCCACGGCCAACAGGAAGAGCTTCATGATGAATCTGTGGAACCAAGCGCACAGGAATATACGAGGTTATGGTAAAGGTAATACCATATAACCCAATGGATGGAGTGGAAAAATGTTTGTGACTGTTGGCATGCCGACAAGAGACACACTCCGAATGCTTCACAGGAAGAGAGGTGACGAGGTCACACTGACTGCTGCCAACACACCCGCTGTGTAATTCAAACACACACTGACGCACACACGCACACGCACACGCACACACACACACACACACACACACACACACACACACACACACAC
>JAOVVB010233644.1:0-10110 GCA_028570985.1 Heterobranchus longifilis
GGAAAAAAAACAAAACATCCACTAACATCTGACTTTTGTCTTTTCCTGGGACAAATGACTCTGCAGTAGTCACGAGGATTTATCGGCTCCAGCTCCGATCGCCAGCGATGGAAACATGACACTCTGTTAGTAACTTCTGCGACTCTTTGTCATCTCGGCCACAAAGTCCATCCATCTCTGTTCAAGCAGCGATCAAACTTCGTTCCAAATTAGTCGCACCGAGTTTGAAATAGAGACTGAATAAGTAACCGATATAAAAAAAGAAGTAACCACCATAATATTTCCACTGGTCTCCATGCTGCTTCCTACTAACCCTGTGAATGTACAGCAGAGTTTGCAGTTTTGTGCACTGTATCAGAAAGCTGCAGCAGGAAAAGTTATCACTTATTTTTCAGTGCATTTGTGACATCGAATGTGACACATCAGTAAAAAATACAGAAAGGCACAGAGGAGTCTATCGCCTATTTTTAGCGGGTTATCCCGGTGGAAAAATTGTATTGTTGCATTCTGTTTCATTTGCCTTTTTACCTTTTAAATTCTTCTGCTGTGCAGAAATCAGAACAATCTGATTAGAAAACACTGGCCTTACCACAGGAACGCAGCTGAACTACGAGCCCTCTATAGTGTGTTTTATGCAAAAGAAATTAGTAGCCATGCAACAATCAACAGTTTAAAATCTAAAATGCATGTAATCACAACAGACAGCATCTCAAGTACAATCACCCTGTTGGGCTTAATTAAAGAAACAAGCTGAAGAACACCAATCAGGTTCATTTTAATTAATTTTGGCCAAAACAGATCAGCATCCAATCAGTCGACACATCCGACTCTATGAAAGAGTTTTGGGTGGCCCTCATGATTTTAAAAACTTTCCTGCAACTGCAAGACATCAACAAAGTCCGGGATGTCGGAGAACAGACGTGTCTTTGAGCCGCTCGCTGATCCTCCGCTTTCCTCTTTTATCACTTCAAGTTGTTCTGGATGAAAGTTTTAGCCAAATGCTTAAACCGTGTGATTATTCTGCGGGATTTTTCTGAAAATAACCTCAATGCTCAGGCAACTTGTGTGGATGTACAGACTGAATAAGAACAGCATCTGTTTCAGTGTTTGGTGTTTTACCATATATTTCGCCCGTGGGGATGTAGCAGTTTGATATTAAATACTAACAATTGTGCAAAGAAAGCGTGCGACAGCCACTCTGTCACTTTAACACAGCAGTCAACGCTAACAGCTGCATCACTCTTGTGTATATGCTGCTTGGCCTGCAGAGTTAACGGGAGACAGAGAACTATTGTGAAATATGGTTTGTCCACAGTAAGGAACGATTTAATGAATAGAGAGTGCAGATTTTCCCAGGGGCATTTGCACAGAGGAGGGTTGGCAACTGCCTCGAGAATACTGTGGAAACAAAGTGGCTCAGAGTTGGCGATATATGGCTCAAAAACAGTGTTAGATGTATCCAAGTTTACAAAACACCTTTGTGGGCAACAAAGAAAAACACAGAAGAAACTGAGTGTTAAATCTAGCACGTATTTCTTTTTTTAACTTCCAGTTTCCTCATGATTTATTTCGAGCCCTCATTTACAAAACGCACCATTTTAGTGTTAAAGTTTGATTAACTTTTTTTGTAAATCTCAATGCATGTGTTTGGGGGAAGTCAGTATTTACACCCTGGCAGGTGTGCGGATATTTCATTATCCTGAAAGTGGTGGGAAATCGCTATGCTACAAATCACTATGCTACATGTTTATTTTGAACAATTGTCCCCGCCTACACTAAAATGTAATAGTCAGTATTTACTAGAAAATTATTCTGTCCTCAGAAAAACTTTTGTGTAAGCACAGCTGTTGAAGCTCGCTAAATAATAAACTGCAGTGGTAGTCATGATCTTCAAATATACCACAGCTACTCTTTGAATTTAAGAGAAATGTATTTCATGCAGAGCAGTTACTGCAGCATTATTCACATGCACATTAGAAAGTATGTGTGAAACATTGAGATTTATTTCAGTGACTCTTGAAGTGCTGATGACCGGCCTCCAGCCTTTAAAATCAAAGGGGAGTGCTGGGTTTTTTATGAAAATCACAACCTGGAAATTGTGTCTTTGAGCCTTGAAACAGCATATTGCACAGGTGCGTGGGCAGTAACACCCTCTGCTGCAGCATCTCATTCATTTACAGCTTTACGGAGGCAATCTCTTTCAACTCGGCCTCCATTTTATGTTAAAAAGATCAAGACTCCTCCTCGCTGAAGGATAGTTCTATGAATAAGTCATATTTTAAATATTAATTAATGTCCACTCATAGCACTAATTTACTAATCAGCTTGATGTTAAAGGGACAGTTCACCCCATAATCAAAAATACACATTTTTCCTCTCACCTGTGTTATTTATCAGTCCAGGTAGTTTTGGTGTGAGCTGCAGAGTGTTGGAGATGTCTGCTTTCTCTCCGATATAATGGAACTAGACGCCTCAAAGCACCAAGAAAATATATTTTTAAAAAAGACATCATAACCCTGTTACTCAAGATAATCCACAGACCTCTTCTTCCTAACTGCACCCACCATATCACCGTGAGAAATGAAACCAGCACAATACTGCTGCTCCCCTGAGCTATGTAGCTAACGTTACAGCTCTGCTGCGGAGGACGCTGTTAATGTTTACACCTCGCACTGTCACGAGCCTCGTCCATGAGTAGATGCACGCTTCCTCCTGCACGGTGATACGGTTGGCGAGTGTAGTTCAGTTGAAAGAAGTTGGAAAAGACATTGCTGTGCGTGCGTGCATGCGTGCATTGTTTATTTGCCTCATGCTTTAGCATGTTTACATTAACAGTAGATTCTGTGGCAGCGGAGGATCAGATGGTTTTACAGCAGCCTGGTTACCGGCAGTCCATTCACTTTGGCTGCTGTTCCGGGAGCCATTTGTCATCACACAGTAATAATGTAGCACATTTTGCTAACATGTTTTATGGAGGATATTATACAGTATATTGGTCATTTCGAGCCATTGGAGATGAACAAAATTGCATTTAAGACAAAAGAAATCACTCTAGATAAAATGGTGAGTTGTAAAGAGCAAAAGGATAATGAAAACATATCGTTGGTCATAAATGTTGGCAGCTCTGCATATCTACATTGTCTGAAAATATTACCAGCATATCATCGCTGTGGCACAACATTGTTATAATTATAATTTCTACTCATCTTTCTCTTCCAGCCCTCAAGGGGCTCCATATGTTGTAGTGTTGGACCGTCCTCACATCTCCTCTCCTCCCTCTCTGCTCTCCTGCCAACCGCTTTGGAGCAGTCCAGCCTTTCCGCTTCTACTAACTCATCTCATGTTTGTTTTCTTCCCTCTCATCTCCTTATTCTGCTCTTCTCTCGTCTGTCTGCCACCACGCTTCAAGTGCAGGTTAATTTCCGCTTACGCTCTCGAGATGCATTGCATTCCAATCCTGCACATTAAATCCACTAACAAGCCATTAACACATTTGTTAAACAAGTAAGGGATCAAATACTCTGCACCACTGCTCTGAAATACTGAACTGACAAGAGCAAAGAAAACCATTTGACTGGGAGGATGCAAACTCAACCATTTATTTTTGGCAGGTTTTAGATTTCTGGCATTTTCACTGACAGTTGAAAGTGTTTGATAGAGAGAAGACTGAGAAACATGTGACAAAGGTTTAACCAGCTGTGTAAGTTCAAATGCAGCCTAGTTTGAATGTCAGTAAAACTGCACTAATAACATTTTAAGTATTTAATAGTTACAACTTAAATCTTAAGTCCTCCTTAAAACTGCAGTTGTCCTGGCACATAACACTTTGAAAGGTGGGCTAATTTAGTTTAGTTTAGTTTAGTTTAGTTAATCTTCCTCGGGTCCGACACAGAAATCACACAATTTAACAAACAATTATGTGCATTATATACATTCAAAACATTGCATTACATGCAAAAAGACATCAATACATCATCAGATCAGTAAGCTGCTGCAAACAAAAACAAAAAGACAAGATGAATTTAACTGCTGTTCATTCAAACAGTGAATTTATTAAATACTTTTTTAATGTTTTCTTGAAAGTGGATAACTTGACAGAGGAGGAGCGAATTCTACTGGTTGTTCTGCGTCTGTAAACATGCAAAATATAACTATAACTATAAAATAACACATATAAGTAATGTTCTAATTAACATCTACTCTTTTATAACAGTTTGTGTGCTTGTTATAATTTATCTGTCCAACAATAATATGGTACTGTTATGTTGTTGTTGTTGTTGTTGATGGTTTCAGTGTCAGTGTTGTTATTTGTAGATTAAGGTTGTATTTATCACCTAATCATAATGTTTTGTTCTAGTTTCTGTACCTTCTTGTTCTTTGGTCATTAACATTAGATATTTGTAGTTGTTATTATTGGAAAATAATGTGTGAAAATGTAATTTTCTGCAACAATATTTTGGTTAGTGTGGACTTTAGTGTGGAGTAGCTACGATGTGTCTCTGTGGTGCAACCAAACATCGACAGCTTTAGTATCAAACTATAGTTTCACCATATTTATCGCAGACTTTACAGCCTGGTTGAAGACAGAACTAACACACAGCTGGTGCAACCGGCTGCAGGGCTGGATTCCAAACTTGTGCGTCTCTTCTGACCTCTGAAGTGACGGCTGCATGCCCCAGACAGCTGATCTCATACCCTCCAGTTATCCCTGCCAGTGGGCTGTAATTACTTTCACCATGATTGTGTCCTACTGTGAATGCAACATCCAAAAATGATCTGAAAAATGGAAAAAATCTGGAGGGTACTGGACCATGTAGGGTGAGACAATAATAGCCCAAATGAAAACACTAAATCTTAAATTGACAAATTGTGCAAGTGGATTTTCTTGCCAACTGCAGCAGAATCCACCTTAATAAAATCCACAAGATTACTGTGTACATTCTTGATGTATGTTTACACTGCTCTGACTACATTATATTCACTCGCCGTTAATGAACAATTATTCATCGCAATTTTGCAGACTTTCTCTGCAGAATGTTAAGTAAGACAAAAAGTATTTTGAATATCTTGTATCAGGAGGGATTTGGTCCAAAGTACAGTATACTGCAGCACACGGACTAATGGTTACATCTTTTTGTAGGCAAAGTGTGGCCACTTCCCAGCACTGGACGCTCGATGGGCGTGATTAGATGAAACTTGCTCTTATATTATGGAAATGGCGAGAAATGAGCCCTGCAGTTGCTGAATTAGTCTTCATCTGTAATCTCAGATTTGTAATACATCAAATCAACAACAACCAGGGTGAAAAACATCTTCTGATGCGCTGTATGAAGTCCTTCACTCTCTGCTCCTCTCTTCTGATCCTGTCAGGTCTTCCGGACCGGTGAAGGCATGGGCATCCGCCTGGACAGCGCCTCGGCCTTCCAGGGTGCCGTCATTTCGCCGCACTACGACTCCCTGCTGGTAAAAGTCATCGCCAGCGGGAAGGACCTGCAGACGGCAGCTTCCAAGATGAGCCGAGCGCTGGCCGAGTTCAGAGTGCGAGGGGTCAAGGTAGGATGTCGACGATGCTGCTGCTGCTTTTATTTGCACTTTTAAAGTTCTCATTGTTTCCCGTGAAAGTGTTGAGCTCTTGAGCTGATGGAAAACTCGGTGGATGTCAAAATGACGCGTCGTCAAGATGGAAAATAGGCAGTTGTTATAGACCCAGGATGTTTGACATGAGGAGAGTTTAAATTCTCTGTGTCAGTCTGCTGTGGATGGATTCATCAGAAACTATTGGTGTAACACGTTAATGATGCGATGCAGTGAGAGAGGGACAGCTTTTAAAGGTCTCTCTAAACTGAGTCAGCTGCAGAGTACAACAAGTTACTGTGAATCTCTATGTGCGTTGATTACATGCTCAGTGTATTTATTTCTTGGTGTTCAGACTGAGAACGTACTCTGTCTCTGACACATCCCTGCTGAAAGACAGAGGCCTCTGGTTTTATCAGCAGGTGCAAACAGTTGTTGTTGAGTCAGCAAGAAGCAGTGTTAGACTGAGGAGGTGGTGCTAATTAAAAATGATACGCTGCATGAGTTGTTCATGTACCTGATGATGTCATGGACCACATCAGATATCTGCTGCCACTTTAGAATTTGCTTATTTTTTAATGTTTTGTTTCTAAAATGGCTTATTTCATAAATTCAAGTGTTGATTTATACCATTAATATTGCACCATTCAACAGTGTGCTTTTAGTTTTGAAGCATCTTGTAAACATGATTATGAGTAGGACTGTGTATCGGCAAGAATCAAACAAAAACAGGAGTTATGATTCAATATATTGCAATTTTTTAAAATGTAATTTCAGGAAAACTATCGTAGTTTAAAAAACACACCACCATATGCATAAAAGTTTTTATGCAATCAGAACAGTGGGATCTGTATTTGCATTTATCACAGTCCCTGTGTGGCCGTCAATTATTGATATTGTCTTACAGCCTTGATAATGCCGTGGCACATGATATTAAATCAGCCGTGCTATTTTTATTTTATCTTTGTCAGCCTAAAGAAAGTTAAAGTGTTAAAAAAAACTTGAGTTAGGTGAGAAACAAGCACACCATATGGATCTCCTGTTTTGTTTTCTCCTACTCTACTCGCAAGTAATTTACACATTTGCATCTTTAATTTTCACCCTGAAAAAGGAGCAAAGTGCTCGGTGCGAGTGAGAAGCAGCACATGCAGGGAGCTGACGACACGTGCCTTTTTTCCGCGACACCTTGAGGTGAAAGGTGTTGCAGCTATTCATCAAACTACAACTGGAAACACTGCTTTGTGTGGCCGAGATCTGAGATTGGATTAACCATGAGCAATGTCCACAAAACCTCTTTAACTGCAGAAGATGAAGCATTTAATTTCAAGGTGAAGCAAGCGTAGTCAATTATCAAGGTGAGCACGTCTTCTCAGCTCTGATATTTCTGTTCAGACAGGCGAGTAAAAGCTGAGTAAATCATTCTTGTGAATCTAACATTTTTATAATAGCCAAGTGAAAAGACACATTCCAGTCATTATGTCTCAATGAAGTCTAATTCAAAGCTCAAATGCCATTGATGACTTTTTAAAAGGTTTTCTTTGTAAATTAAAGAGCAGAGAGTCAGAAGTGGGATACGGGATTTTTGAGATAAATACCGATACTGAAATTCACTGATTACCATATATGGCGGCAGATATAGTAAAAATATGAAAATAGACCTTTTCTTTGTGGATTCCACACTGATACGACGATGCAAAGAGAAAGGAGAATGAAGAGACGGCTGCAGATCGTGGATGAGCTCAGTGATTGCTCAGTCTGTTTTGGATTAGTCATGACGAAGCGAAGTTCATCTCTAATTCCTCATTTAACTTGGAGTGCACTTTGCAAACTATCAACACAGATTTAATAGATTAATTCTCTCTTTTGATAGAGTGAGAAAGTGTTTGATGTTAGCCAAGACCTGATGAGCTTGTGGACACTTTTGGTCCTCACCGCTGTGGATTATGTAAACACGCAGTCGACCTGATGTGCCTTTCCTACAGTGGCTGCAATTTCAATCATTCTGTGCTGCTATGAAAGTAGTTTCTCAGCTGGATTTTTTCGGTAAGAACAAAACAAGACTGCGTGCCGCACACAGGCGACTGTGAGCAACCTGAGTGCACGTGCTGATCAGACAACACGAAAGACACCAACAGAGAACACTGATGCAAAGAACTCTTTTCAAAGACTTGACAAACCTGGCTCCTTTTTCTTTTATTCTGACACCACTGAATTAAAAGTGGGCTGCTTGGGTTTAATATCCCAGACTTAACAAAAAAAAAAAAAACTCAAGTACTTTTGCCTCGTCTCGCAGACAATGACATTCCCATCAAAGTACTCACAGAGACTGTTTTTATTTTTGCACCCGGACGCAGACTCTGTACTTGACTTTGCATGAGTCACACGTTGTGACGCAGTCGATAATTCCCTCAGTGTTTTTAAGTTTTATTTATTGCAGACAGCAGAGTCATCGCGATGTATTGTCCTTGCAAGGAATATTTCAGTCTTTAAATATGCGGATGGACAAATCACAAATCTGACATGTGCATCTTCATCTGGAAAACAAACGTTTTATAAAATAGGAGCTCAGGTTTTCTGTCTTATCAGCTAGTTAACTACATCACATGTTTAAATATGTCACTGATGAGCTTTCTTTCTTTTTTTTAACCAGTTTATTTATTGGTTTTCATGTAGTGGTGACAGTACACATGTCTCAGAGTTTTAGTATTTCAAAAGTAAGCTGATGACTGCACATCTCGACTGCTCTATGCAAATAAATACATATAGACACACATATATACATGCATAAATACCCCTGAGCTTTCTACAGTGAAAACCAGATGGGCTTCTGTTCCTGAGAACCTGCATTATGTACTATCCTGTATTATAGTACTATACTGTACTATAGTAGTTTCAACCGTTGATCCATGACTTTATCTAATCATATGAGCTGTTTACTCATCGTCATTACTTTCAGCTACCTGTGGTGTTACAGCTGATATATTATTTTAATCAAACCATAATTTCTATTTTTATTTTCTAGTTGAGCTTCTCCACAATCTTTCCAAATACCCCCTGGAAACTGCAGAAGTACTACAGGGTACAAGTACTCCTGGTTTGGAAAAAACTGCAAGAACTAATG
Source organism: Heterobranchus longifilis (assembly GCA_028570985.1). Lineage (NCBI taxonomy): Eukaryota > Metazoa > Chordata > Actinopteri > Siluriformes > Clariidae > Heterobranchus > Heterobranchus longifilis. The sequence continues at coordinate 8,696 of JAOVVB010233644.1, forward strand.
AATATGTCGTCCGTTACTGGAGATATTTTATTTTTTGCTGCTGTAAAACAACTTTTTGCTGGAGTCAGTAGTTTGAGATGTGATGTCAGTTTGACGTGGGCATCCTCCGTCATTTAGTGAGTCACTCCTCAATCCCCAGACTCTTATCTGTCCTGCAGGCTAATTAATTCAGATTATTAACTGATATCTTGTGTATAAATCGGCATACACAGTTGGCTAAATTGAGTCTTGAGGACCCAGTGCATTTCACGAGAACACTCTCATAGATCTAAAAGTAGCCAATGAAAATATCGAGAATAATAACTGTGGTTCAACATTTTGTAGTTGGTGTGTGTGTGTGTGTGTGTGTGTGTGTGTGTGTGTGTGTGAGCGGTGGCCTTGGAGACTGGTGCTGGTAACACTCCAACACAGCAACAGCAACAGAGAGTTGGCAACAAATCCAAGTCCCATTAATGCTTTGGTCTGCTCACAGAGATATAACACAGAGGGCTGACATCCTCATAACTCCAAGGTTCTTTTCTTTCTTTCTCCCAGTGAAGAAAATGTCACCACAGTAAATCTGAGATACCCAATGCTTTTCAGGTCATTCTTTGAGTTTGATGGCACCTATAGTAATGATAGTTTCTCAGCGCGTTAAGTATAATATAACCTTTAAACGCCATTGAAAACCAGAATGCACCAACCAAAGTTTGAATTACTCGGTTAACACTTGACAACATGCTGCTCTCCTCTGCTGTGCGGAATTATATTTGGCATTTCAGAAAGCTCTGTTTATCTCCTGCTTCTGTGTATGTGTGCATGTGCACACATTTGTGAGTGTGTTTGCGTAAAAGGATGAGCCATGTGTGCTGAGCAGTAAAATGTCACGCATCCAGCAGCAAAAAGAGAGAGAGAGAGAGAGAGGCGACAGGACATGAGGCAGGAGGGTAAATGTAGATGGATAGAGGAGCGGGGGGGAAACAGCAAAAGGGCAATCAAGATGGAGAGAGTGTAACGTAAAATGACAAGGAAGGTGCTCCGGCTCATAGAGGCCAGTACACCTGTGGCTGTTGTGTTTGTGTCAATGCACAATGGCGGTAACATTTAGGAGACGTGTTGAAGATTGAATGTGTTTGCACGAGGATTCGTTATAGCGACGACACAAACACATCGCAGTTGTTTAACTCATCTTTAGGTCGCTGACTTGGAGCAATGAGCTGCAGAAATTACATTTGTCCTCAACGCCAAGATCACAACAAAAACTAAATATACTGCTCTTCAGGAATTCATTTACTGTCATAGAAATTAAACTTGGATAGAAGGGTCAGCGGGCTGATGTTGTTAGTTGTTATGGTGACAACGTCAGTGGGGACGTAAAGTGTGTTGCAGATAGAGGAACTGACGGCCGTCTGTCTCCTCCCGGTGAATTAACGTTT
>JAOVVB010233645.1:0-10110 GCA_028570985.1 Heterobranchus longifilis
CGCTCCCGGTGTTCCTGGGTGCTTTGTGCTCACTGCTGGTCAGTGTCCGACCACACTGGAAACACAGGAACGCCTCCGTACGTGCAGGGCCCGGCTCCTGCCTATAATGTCTTCATAACATCCTACAGTCCTGCTATATGCGCCTTAGTAAGCACTGTGCACTCTGGAGCTTTTTTCAGTGAAATGCCCCTTTAAACACCTTTGACCCTTTTTAGTGTCAGTGGACTTACAGTAGGCGACCGGGAGCTCCTACCATCTGAAAATAAGCCGACTGTGACCGTGTAAACATCCCAGTCTATCCATCCATCCAGACTGCACCAGTGACATATAGGCCTCCACATGCAGGCATGAGTGTCTCCTAACTTTTATTCTCACTGTACCAAATCTACTTGAATAATTCAACACAAAAGGCCATTGAACACAGTTTTGTACATGTCCATTTTTACTGTACTTGGTTTTGTTGTCAAATAATTATTAACCTCTCTGGAGAAAGGTGTATAGTCTGTTTGATTTATATTGTTTTTTTTCTAGATTTTCCATTGTCTTCTTCAGGTCATTTCAGCAACTCTTTGGAATATATATCACAGCATTAACTGTTTTTGTCAGGCTGTTTTAAACATAGTTTTATCCCTGTTTATGGGGTTTCACCCCTTTAATCAGAAACGCTTAATACTCTGTTGATGTCAGGATGCAGGTTACTCCACTTAGCCTGTTATCCAAAACAAATTCCTCCACGTCAGAAAACGAAAGGATTGTTTGATAAGAAAAGCTAACCTCCTGACCTCTATGTTTGACAATTTCAGATGGAGTGACTAATTTTCTTTTATTATTTAGATTATTTTAAAAGTTTTCCATAAGAATAGAGACCACAGCATTGTGAGTTAGCAATGTAGTCATATTTTTTTTAATTATTATTATTATTATTGCTTTTTTTTTTGTCTCATATGAAATGTTTGTATATTTTTCAAAAATCATACCTCTTGAAATATTTGACTTTTGTTGTACCTTCATATCTTTTCGAAACATCCATCATGTAGCTTCCGTTTGCTTGACGAGTAGCACAAATAATTGTGGTTTTATTTGTCCCTACTTGAATGAAGAAGGAAAGAAAAGAGACTTTTTTTTTCTGTAAAAAAACAAAACATTTAAAAAAAAAAAAACACTGGGCTACATTTTATAATCATCCCATGTTGTCAGGGTTCTGCACATCCTTGTAGATTCAAAAAGTAATCTTTCCAGGAAATAATAAAAAAAAAAACTTATTTTTATTATTTTATGTTACAAAACTATTTAAAACACCCCTTCCCTTCTGAGCTCCATATATTTGTCTTAGTTTAAACATTTTGTACGTGAGGGATGATGTCAGCTGTAAATTAATACAAAACTCCACTTCAGCATTTTTTAATCCAACTTTACGATTGTAATCCCGTTAAGATTACAGCTTTCGACATCTGTCAGAGAAAAAAAAAGACTAAATGGAAATACAAGGTTTCTACAAGATGCTAACAGTGTGTACCAGTTAATATTTGTTTCTGCTAATTGTAAAAATATAGTAAAGTGAATTGGTTGTTGCCTAGTATGTAAAGAACTAACATTAATCTTATTTAAAAAAAAAAAGAAGAATTATTCATAATAATGACATGAATATATCACTGATCAGACCGTCTCATCTTCATGGTCTCAGCGTACAAGCATGATGATCGATGCAATTGTGTGCCAAAACTATAATGGTAACTTCGTAAAGATACAAAAGTTGAGGGTAAAAAAAAAAAAAATAGCTACTATCATTGACATTTAACAAACGTGTACAGTTTTATAAAGTGTGACATGTTTTTATGTAATGTACAGGATTTAATGAAGCAACTCTGCATATTTAATGTGCAAGTGCTCTAAGTTAAATATTTCTTTTCTGCTTTATGTAAACATTTTGATTGTGTAGCTTTGTTTTCATTTGTTATTTAATTTTTACTTCTTCTATTTTTTTTTTGTTTTTTTTTGCTGTACAATACTCAAGCAATGTATAATGGCTTATTACAGGTATTTTTTGACATAAACAATCTTAATGACGAACGCCCGACCATTCCAAAGGATTGAAAATTGCATTTGCTATAAATGTGCTGCTTACATGGACCCGATGCATTTTTGTAGGTTATGAATAGAAGTCTGTGTTGACTGTGAGGTTTTTACACGTTGTGAGTTGTGCACAAGGTACGTTTTCTCATTGTCAACATTTCCCAGGTTTAATCTCTCCTTTCTCCTCTGTGTGTAGCCAATTCGAATGAACAACATACATGCAATATTTTTAAAGTATTATAGTATATAATATTTAAAAGTTAAGGACATACAGAGCATGGGATAATGTTTTACGAGACAGCCATGATAGGAGAGAGTGGTTTTTGAGCAGTGAGAAGGAGCTCCTCGGAGGCTCCGCAGTTACACGTTGTTACCAAAGGCTTTGAAGGGAAAGATGAATGTTGCAGTAATTTTGAACCCAACACACTTTGGGTTCAACTTTATGTGCTGTAAGTGTTGATCAATGGATGTTGTGCTTGATATGGACCTTTTTCTACGTCTCAAATAAGCAACTTTGCTTTTTCTTTTCTTTTTAAAACTCACCAACCCGTTCTCATTCTCAACTCGGCACACCCGGACGCTTTGTCAGGACTTGGCGTCGCTATTTTATTAGTCTCGCGTAGCCAGACCTGTAGTTGGAAACAACTCCCTGGCCTGTTTATATTTCTTTAAACCAATCACAATAATCTTGCCTCGGCTGCAGCGAAGGGACTTTGAGAGCCGGGGTCTCCTCCTGGCAGAAGTATCCTGCCAGTACCCAGTCAGACTAGGTGAGCGCTATCACAGGTGGCTTTTGAAAGACAGCCTGTAGGTTTCATCTGACCTGCCTCAGCTCCATCCACGCTCCACCTCTTTGCCCATTTTTTAATTAGCTTAAGGTACCGCCAAGATGGCGACGGCCGGAATCACCCACACTGAGCTTCACAATGGCTCTTCAGAAACCTATGGGTGATGTCACAGAAACTACGTCCTTATTGTATACAGTACCCTCTATGGTCTGTAAACAGTGTCATGATTACAAAATGAAAGACTTGTGTTAATAGCATTGTCAGAAGATACATATTTGCATCAAAGGATTAGAGGTGGACTCATATCTTTAGCAGTCTGTGCTTTTTTTATTTCCATCACTTGATCAAAATGATACACAGTAAATCACTCTTCCTTTCTTTATATATTGCTATATAATATCTTTTCCTTTGCTCTGCCTTTCCTAACCAAGATATTTCATGAGGCATTGAGAGTGCATCCTTCAAAGTAGCTCCGGCTCCGTTAATAGTGGGCTGAGTGTGAGGGGCTATTTAAATCAACCACGGTGTGCTGTCTGAGTCCGCTGTTTATCACGCTGTCATGTGGCAGCTAGTGCTGATCACTAGGACCAAAACATGATCTCTTCCCGACACTAAAGCCTCCATGGGTTCTTAATCTCCTGGGTTAGCCCACCCCGTGACAGCCAGAGTGTTTCTGTGCATACAAATCACTGCTCCACTCTGCTCTTATCCCGTCAGGTAGATAAGTGGCTCTGGCTCGTGCTGCAGACAGACAACTTTTATTATGGTTTCAAGGCGAAGACAAGTGGCTCTGGGGCCACACACAGGTCACTGCAATTTGGGTCGCCTCCTATAGAGAGCTTCTTCCTACATGTACAGGGAGGTATATATATTGTATATTTTTGTGCACAACCCCACACACACACACACACCATTCTTCGCCTGCACTCATACAGCTGTACAAAAAAATAATGATAACACAAATTCCACAAGATTCTCTAAGTGCCTGGGAGGCGAGGGCGCTGAAACATGCAGAGATGCCCTAAGAAGGTTTAATTCTAGTGTTGCCATGACAATGGATGAGTCAAGCTGTGCCCTAAGCCCTAATGAGCTGCAAGGGCTGACGTGTAGGGCAATGAGGAGGTTTGAAAACATAGGAACATGAGCAGAAAAACAAATCTGCATACATATTAATTCAAAAACACTAATGGACACATGAGCGTATACAGGCACGCACTCACATATCAGAAGCATCTTCTTTTTGCTTTAGTTTGACCAGCAAACAAGATTCAATTTAAACACTCATTTAAATAAAACATGCACTGTATAAAGGCCGTTTTTAGGTCAAACCACCAACTGTGCTCGCTCTGGAACTACCGTAATTTCCATTCTGATGCATGCAATTAATCATGTGTTCAATCATGCATGCATACATTACATACAAAAAGCGCACCCTTAAAATGGTACATCAGACTACAGTAGTAGCTTCAGGCTTTGGCCTTCATTAGGCAGGATGGATGTAATGGGATTATAGACCAATATTTGGCAGCGCCTAAGACTGGATGCTGTTTGCGATCCAAGACCAGGTCCTGCAGAGTCAGACCACCGGTGGAACACAACATTAATATCCAATCTCCCCTGGACTTTTTTTTTTCTGTATAGTCAACAGTATAGGCTCTACAAAGACTAATGATCTATGCTGACGAAATGTTATTTCCTTATGCACAGTTGGCTTAACTTGTGAGACTCCAAAAATATGTTTTAAGAGATTGGGGTGAGGTTAGATTGGGGATTTAGAATGATGAATCAGCATTTTTTATGTAATTTACTCGGTGGATAGTACTTTAGAAATCCCCAAGCAATTAAATTGGCCTTGACAGAGCCTTCTTACGATTTCCAATGGAAGCACTGGTGAAACACCAGGTTTCCAAAATTGCAAAGGTCTAAACTAATAAAGGTTGGTATGTATAGCAATGTGTCTAATTATGTTGTGAAAAAGCAGTGTGAGAAAGAAAGCAGTATCAGGGAACCTCGGTGAGAGAGAGTGACTGAGAGCTTGTGTGCATCAAATATTGAGCAGTAACAGCTGATTGACTTTGTCAGGACATTTACAAACCAAATCAAGAAGAGACAACCTCAAGATTCCCTTCAGCTGAAAAATGTCATTTAAAACCTGGACGACTTTTGACAGATGTTGTCAAGTTTCAGATTAAAATCTGGAGACTGGAAGGCGGGATACAGGTTTAGTTTTCACAATGAAATGTCAGCGAATACAAGCTTTTTCTTGCAGACAAATTTGCTTTGTTTCTATACAATATAAGAGGCTTAGGTTAACATACAGGTTTACGCAACCACCCTACTGCTGGGCTGGTGTAAGGATAAATTATATCAGCTTGAGAATAACAAATATTAAATGTTTTATTCTCCCTGAAAAAAAGAATAGTATTGAAAAAAAATCCCCACCAGCTGTGAGTGAATCATAACAAATTAGTCAGCTTTGCATAAGTCCACAACATGACCACTGTTCCCCTTCTCTTTCTGTTCAACAAAGAAATAATAGCTGCCACAGGGCAAAGGTTTAGGAATAAAAATACAATCATCAATGCAATCAACAGAGATATTCCTGAGAGCTGTCCAAAACACTGTGGCTAAATTTAGCCACGGAGAACATCCTAATCAAATCAAGCACAGAAACTCTCAACATACACTCTTTCTGGACTTTTTTCTTTTTTTATGAGCTCCATGGAGCTGGATGAGTGGATGAGCGTGGCCTTAGGGAATATGAAAATCTTTAAGATGTAGGGAGTCGTCAGCACTGCATTCACACTACTATCAAAATCCAATTCCAGAGTCCATGTTGTACGCCAGAGTTATATTTCTGTATTCATTATCAAAGTAATGTGGACCCCACCATGCAGATACACAGTGACAGCCATGGTGAAGTCCTCTATATATCCTGCATTAGCACTGCATCAGGCAATTTTTATTCTGTCTCGTACACTAGAGGAAGCCTTATTATGGCCTTTCACTACACTTGTAAAGAGAGGAAAATCCAAAATTTCAAAAACAGTTTCGGCTCTAGGCTGAAGTACGATGACTGCATTCATATGCACCTTTTTGCATGGATTTCTCCAGACAATTTTACTTGGAAGATCATTCATATGCAGTAGGAATGCATGCATAAAGCTTTGAATTTACTATGGCGGGACCCAAAGCAGCTTCACTCGGGCAAAACTGGGCATTAAGCGCCTTCATTAAAAGGGAGCAACAGAGCATGTGAGCAGGAAATGCGAGCAGGAAAATTTGGATGGAGCGCAAAGCGGGTGTTTTTTAAACGTTGGAGTGTTGCCTTATGGTGGCTCACGCTCCACTGTACGCAACCTGACTGTCGAAAAAAAGTTTGCTCTCCATTCATTGTGTATAGGAAGCGACTAATTTGCTGCACAAAGAATGCTGTGGTACCTGGCGAGCCAACCGAGCTGGCGGTGCGACGAGAGGGAGTGAAATTCAAACGGCCACAAGCTATCGTTGGGGTCGCGTGCAGTGGGGACGCTCCAATTTCTCTGTGGTACCGCTCACACCGTGCCCGAGTCCGAGCCAGGCTCACGTTAAACATGCAGATGAACGGCGCCCACCCATGTGCCCAGAGCACCGGCGGCATCTGGCGGACTTTTTGCTGGCTGGTGAACGAGGAGCTCCGGCCACTGGTGGTGTGGAGGGAGGGAGGGGGGGAGGGGGGGCAGCGTTCATCTGATAAATACAACGCAGAGGTGAGCGATTTGAGTGGCTTTGAGTGGAAAAACGTACAGCTCCCTGAGTGAGGAGTGGAAATTCTCCACCACTCCACTCTGCTCACATGCTCTGGGGAGGTAAGTAAGCTAATTCTCATGGCCTAACCACAATTTTAGCGGAGCCGATTTAGTGTGTCGTATTTATATTCAGCTTTACATATTCCCTCAGCCACAGGACTGATGTAGGATTCTGATGGTTAACACTGATATTCTTGGACTGGAGTAGCAAATAATGGATCATTCCCAGTGTAATGACCCAAAAATGACATGGTTTCAACAGTTTTTTTTTTTCTACTATTAAATCTCCAGTGATGTGGAAAAGCCTAACAGCTCTTATAATCCAATGACCATAACGGTTCCTTTAAAACACACTTATGAAATTAATTTAAACTTATTAGGGGCTCTGCTCTAATTGGCGACTGCAGATTCTCCAACTAGAAAATGATCTGACTTTATACACATAAAACAAATATACACACTATATATTCATTAAGATATCAGAGACAGACAGAGTATGTTGCTGCATCCATCGCCCAGCAGCCGTACCTTTTTTGTTTTTAGCATGTGCTGTTAATTGAATCAGATAGTAAGTATGCCCCCCCCCCAACCCTGCCAAGAAGAAAGCTGCTTCTGCCATTCTCTCCTCCAACGCAATCCTGCCACCTCCACCTCTTTTTCCCTACCTATCCACCCCTCTCTCTCTCTCTCTCTCTCTCTCTCTCTCTCTCTCTCTCTCCATCTGTCTGCCCACGCAAGCTTCCTACCCACAATTGTATCATTCACTTAACTCCAGCCATAATGCATGTTTCATATCGCCATCTTGCTTGATGAATTCCCAATGTCTGTAGGCTTATGCACACTGTGCACATTTACAAACAGTGCTTACTGTTTGAATGGAGCACTTTGTGCATAGCTGAAGGAGATACTGCCCTGGTATTTTGTTTTTCTATTAGTATAACTATAAAAAAAAAAGAAAAGAAAGAAAAGGAGTGAAAAAGCATGCACTCATGGTAGATTAAACCATTCTGGATAAAGGAAACAAGCTTTGCATGATAGTGTTATTGTGTCTTGACCGATGAATTTCAATTCTTTTTCAAGACACAAACAAAAACAACAGCTTGAACCTGCATGCCTCTTTTATGTCTCCAGCTGCAAACACAGATCATCAACCTTCTAAATGACAGGCCACGAACAAAATGTGAAATCATATAAGTCATGTTACGAAACCTCACAAAATATTCTTTGCCGGGTCGCTGTTCTGTGGACCAAATGAAACGATGACTCCACACTGCGAGTCGGCTCGACGCCTGAGCTCACTCTGCCAGCTAATTGATGGAGAAGATGATAAATCTCTTCTTTTCATTGTGCTCAAATGTCCAACTTTAATTAAATTGTCTGTCTTTTTAATCACCTCTGCTGAACAAAGCAGCGCCTTCTGTCTTTGATTGCCACTTTCTAAAGACTGAATATCAGATATTTTAAGAACAGTCATGTATATGGAGTAAAAAATAGCATTTAGTGAGAAAAGCAGGACACTGTAAAACAGAACTGTCATAATAACAGCAATATTGCAGTGAATATTCATTGTCGGCATCTGTGCCAAGCTACCTGTATGCCTGTAGTTTGGCGAGGCAGCTGAACGGATCCATCAAATGTATCTGTCTTGCGGTGTCTCGGTGTGTTTTGATGTCGGTGAAGCTTGGAGGGAAGCCTCATTAGTCTCGAAACTTCAACACATGCAGGCACAAAAGCATGCATGAGTGCACCGACGCCCGCGTAAACACTTTGTGTCTCCAGCTCAGACTCTGATTTAATTTAGTCACAAGTCCAATCTGACTGTCGGTGTGCGCCGTGAGAACAGAGGCATTAGCAAAACACATATATGAGCTCATTAGGGCTACGATTAACTGCTCGGGCCAGCAGAGGAAAGGAGTCTTGTTATGGACTCAAACGGTGGAGTTGAACGGATTAGAAACGGCTGAAAAAGTGAGTGACGCTGAGCCAAAGGGGCAGCTGTTCGGTGCGAGGCAGGACGCTGTCCCTGTTGGGATGCCATTTGTGAGTGTGTGTATTCATACTGACCCGTTCTTGTCATGACAAACAGGGCCAACAGTCATCTATCACTCTGTCTGGCGGAGTGTGTGTCAAGTGTTTGGGTCGCGCCACCTGCTGCAGGTGGGAGCCGGGTAGAGTGGCGGGCGATGGCGAGATACTGAGCTCTCGGTCCTGGCTGCGTTTCATGTGTCGGCTTCCTCTTACCCCACAGCTAACGGACCCGTCAGACCGCCTGTCCTTCACTCTGACCTCAACGTCCACCCAGCCCACAGAGCAGCGGCTGCAGATACTGCTGCAGTCAAAAGTCTCATTTGCTTGATGTTGTTAGCATTCAAAGTGGCGGTTTGATGGTTTAATTTCTTAAAAAGTGGGATATGTAAATGTCACTGCTTCATGCAAATTGAGGATAATATACAGGATCTGCAAGGGGTAAATAGGGTTGGTTAAATTCCAGTGGCTCAACGACTACTTTGGCAAGTAGCGGGGTTTCTCTCTTTTAAAACATGATCGGCTCTGTGCGTCGTCTTAAAATCAAAAGCTGCACTAACTTGTCAAAATATCTTGTGATCACAAACTGTTTGATCAGTCACTACATAGCCCTGATATTAACCACTGAGAATTGAAATGACATATATACAAAGAAGGGCAAACAGAGAGGGAGTGTTGCAAAGAGAAGAAGAGAGAGTGAGACGGTGCCTGGATGCGGGCGAGAGACTCGATTATCATAGTTTATAAAAATAAAAATACAGCACAGTGAGGATTAGTGCTGGTGAGTAAACCAGATGAACTGGTATACCAGTTTTAATTTCCCATTTGCAACACTAATAATTGTACATTCACAAAAGGACACTGCTGAACAATATGTTTTTTTACTCCTAACAGAAGAATAAGGCACATTAAATCAATAATAAGGCCAAGTCATGCAAAAAAAAAAATACTGTGAAACCACCAGAATCTTAAAAAAATAGTGCAGTACAAATTTTTGGTACTCTCTTTCCACAGAAAACAGCAGAGAGGCATATAGAGCTTGTGCACTTGGATCAGAAATTAAAGGGTTGCATTTCCTGGAAAGAACATGGAGAAAGAACGAACAATGCAAACGGCCGGCCACCCATAATCAAACACAACTAACACCAATCTTGAGTGTTTCATGAGGAGGATGTTTGACGTCATCCTCTTCCATCTCCAGCACAAGAACACAAAGTCCCAACGTCGACTTCTGGCACTAATTACTGGCCGAGTAGTCTGGCTGGGTACCTAAGCAGGAAGTCCCTCCTCCCCTTCCTGTTCCCATTTTCCCTTCACTACAGGAAACAACAACAGCCTCCGAGTTATCAACCTACACACTGAAAATAACACGTTTTGAAGAAGGTTTGGATGGTGCAATAAGGCAGGCCTGCTCTGTTCTGTTGGTTAATGATTGT
>JAOVVB010233646.1:0-10109 GCA_028570985.1 Heterobranchus longifilis
TTTAAAGTGGTGCTTTTGCAGGATTCTTTGTGGAGAAACTCAGTTTTACAGATCTGTCGATTAAATCAACTAATCGACAAAATCGTATAAATGTTAGTTTGCTTAGAATGTTTTTAATCAAAGACAGTCTTAGATTAAAAAGCTTGTTTTTGTACTTAATACCTACATCAGCAAATCTACTTTCATACTTATACCATAACTATATACTGTTGGGTAGTTCAGTCTATTAATGCATCACATTTTAGAAGTTGATCAGCATTTTTTGTGTATAACTTCTATTGCTGTCAAATAAATGTAGTGGACTAAAGAGTACAATATTTTCCTCTGAAATGTGGTGTAGTAGAGGTATACAGTAGTATAAAAGTACCTCAGAATTGTACTTAATACAGTACTTGAGTACCCACCACTGGGTTTGAAATGTACAGTCATATTAAAAGAGCTGCAATGATCAGTCGACTAATCGATGAGTTGATTAGTCATTTTTCATGCAGAAATGGCAGAAAATGCAGTTTCCAACCTCTCAATGGAGATTTCCTGCTTTTCTCTGTTGTATATCGTATTAAACTGAATATATTTGGCTTTTCTCTGTTGTATATCGTATTAAACTGAATATATTTGAGTTTCGGACAAAACAAGTGATTTAAAGACATCACCTTGGACTTTGAGGAACCGTTATGGACATTTTTCACTATTTACTGACATTTATAGACCAAACGATTAATCGAGCTGGCAGATAACTTGGCAGGTTACTTTCCAGCTGTAAACTTTTGCTCTCGGTGCTGAAGTGAACGTTTCAGATGTGAGCGTGAACAAAGAAGATTCCTGCAGCTGCCTCTCTGGCATGTCACTCATCACGAACAACTTTCTGCAGACCTGTTTGTGCTCTCTGGCTGTTTGTTCTGTCATTCCTCCTCCGCTGTGATATGAAAGCCAACTATGTATTCAGACACACCCGGAGCAGCAGGACCCAAGGGGACACATAGCAGACGAGGAGGAGGAGTGGGGGGGGGGAGTTGTCCCCTGTCCTCTGCCATTAGCCGAGAGGAATGTTGTCGGTATGCGACAGACATTCAAGACGAACGTGTCGCACTGCTCCGCTCGGCTGCGATGGAGCGAGCGGTGTCGTTAATCTCCAGTGAGGCTGTGACAGCTGCAGTCAGACATTACGGCTCGCAGCAGCAGAGGGGGGGCGGATTAACTTCCTGCAGCGCCTTCTTCGGTGGAATGTAACCACATACATTTAGTCAGGTACTACACTTCAGTACACATTTGAGGTACTTGAGTATTTTCTTTTCCTGTCACACCATTCCACTGCAATTCAGAGGGAAATATTGCGCTTTTTACTTGTTCTTTTGTATGCAAAACATATGAAAACCTTATAAAATATGATGCTAAGCTACACAAGCAGAGCTGAAACAATTAGTCGATTAACTGAGGAGTCGATTGACAGAAAGTAATTTGGGGAGAGGCGCTAGCTGGACTCTAAATTAGTTTGGGGTGCTCTTTGGATAAGGATGCATGAATAAAAATCACAAGAAAACTCTCTCTTTTAAACAATTAAAATGCTTTTATTTATGACAAAGGCCTGATGCCAAAACGATTTGTTTTTAAGTCTGACATGACTATGCCATTACAGTAAAGGTATTGTAATTGTTTAAGAGAGTGGAAGGGAGAAAACAAACAGTTTTGATGATTGTTTAAGTCATGTAAAAATGCCAAGTATTTCCAGCTTCTCAAATGTGATGCATTTTCCAGATTGTACCTGCATACTTTTACTGCAGTGCAGGACTTTGACTTGTAATGGAGTTAGAAATTACTTTTGCATTGTGGTTAGGGTTGGGTATCGTTTGAATTTGATCGATTTTTATCGATTCCCAGTTTTGATTCCAATAAGGTAAAAAAAAAAAAGAGGTCAAACGTTTCGAAAACAAAAAACATCTTTATTTTTTTCAGATCTTACTTTGATTTTTATTGTTTCATTAAAATAAGTCAATTCAAAGTTAGTTGGATTTGGTTCTAATCGGTTCTCGGTTCCAAACCCTAATTGTGGTATTAGTACTTTTACTGAAGTACAGGACCTGAATACTTCCTCCTCCACTGATTAATTGCTCTTTTACTCAAACTGTCACTCTCACTGTATTTCAGCTGCAAAGAGCCGACATGCCGCTGACTTCATTCATTCCTGACAGCTACGTTACAAACACACACACACACACACGTTTCATGCCAACATCATGAATAACTCAAGCATCAGGCGAGGTACTCAGCACATTATACACTCACTGACTCACTCGCTTCCATTCAAGCTCAAGTGTCACCGTGTCGATGAAGACAAACGGACCTAACAGCAGAGAGAGACCCTGCCCTGCCACTCCCTGTCCGTAACAATCTCCAGCCTTTGGCTGCACGGCACGCCCCGCTGCGAGGGAGCGCTAACAGCAAAGTGTCCCCCCCCGGGTGACACGGTGCGCCGAGAGCAGATAAACACCTGCTGAGTCACTTGTGAGAGGAGCGGGGTGGAGGTTGCACAACTGCAAACTCTCCAGGAGTCCACGCATTTACTGCTAACTCCATAAAACATGACTGATCACTCCTTTACTCAAACAACCAGTGGTTCCACTGCATAGCAAAGCTCTGTTATACACCGTGTCCGCTGGATTAAAGCATTACAGACGCACTGTTGACCGACCAGCTTAATGAGTCAGAACACTGAGCTATTGAAAGCACCAGAAATTGATTCAGTGAGTCAGTCAAGTTTGACGATACACCCTTTTAGGCAAAGATACCAAAAAAAAAGAGTTATTATTAAAAGAAGGAAGTCAGGTGAGGTGACAAGAAGACAATCAATGAAGTTCATGCAACATGTAAAGTTAGTAACATCGTGGTATTATCAGAGCAAACAGGGAGAGACTGAGAGGGGTTCATTCATTTTCCAAAATTCCTCGTGCTCCTTTCATTTGAAGAATGAATGAATGAATGAAAGAAAGACAGATATTTGTATTTAAACACATACAGTTAGTCATATCAGTTCTGCCTTTCTGCTGCTTTCAGCATTCTGCTGAAATACAACACATTGATTGTTGAATTAAAAAAAAAACTGAAAAAATGTATTTAATTAAAAAAATAATGATAGTTACATTTTAAAGGTTTCTCTTTCAAATCCCTGAGTGTCTTTCGCGATGTGTTTATTGCGAAAGTAGATATTGTGATAACGATAAAAAAAAACGATATATTGTGCAGCCCTACATACAATGTATTTTAAGAGTCAGTGTCCATGTAGCACAAAACACCATAACTTAAGATTTTCCTTAAAGTCTGAGTTAAAAGTTTCCTTAAAATAAAGTCTGTTGCACAAAACACCCTTTTAAGTCTTCTCCTTAAAATGTTCACTTAAGTATTTAAAGGTTTCTCCTTATCTTGGCCTTATACTTCAGGAATTCCTTAAAGTTAGATAAACCGTTGCACAAAAGACAACCAAAGTAAGGGGGAAAAAGCTGCCTCTGACTCAACATTTTTTCCTTAACTAAGGAAACCTAAGGCATTCTGTGCAACACCCTGAAGTCAGCCCCTCAGCTGAGGACAAACTAAGAATGAAATGTCATACTTCAGGAGAAAAACTGAAAGTGTTTTGTGCAACAGATCCCTGTCTTTATACAGCACCTGACTCACTGTTGTACTCTGTATTGTTTAGGAGAAATAAAACACCGTGCAAACACAAATGGGATCATGAAAAAAATTAACCAGCATGCAGCACATTTCAGGTCAGCGCTTCAGGAAGAAAACACACAGCGTGAGGCAGCGAGAGAGACAAGGAGACGTTAACATAAGACTAGGAAACCTGACACACACACACACGCAGAGAGAGAGAGAGAGACAGAGAGAGAGAGAGAGAGAGAAAGTTGTCCAAACTCACCTGCTGATCTTCACAGGACTCGACATCTTTGGGAGTGTGTTTGGGCCTGTTTTGTCGTAATCTGAGTCCGAGTGTGTTTCTTGCAACTCCTCACTCTCTCCTCTCCTCTCTCCTCTCTCACTCCTTCTCTCGTGGCGTCTCCCTCTCAGTTAAGGAGCGTTCACCTGTCTCAGCTCCTCCCAGGCCGGCAGGTGTGTCGTCACTAAAAGCAGCGGAGGAGCAGACCGGGCGGACCTGTTTCACGTTCCTGCTGCAGCTTCGCCGTCGGTCCTCACTCTGACTTTTACTTCACTGCCCTCATTCTCGTGTCCGCTTTCTGAAAGGAAAAAAAAAAAGAAATGCATGATGAGGAAACAGGTGATGAACCCTAAAAGAGCCTGATTATTATCGATTATTTTCTTGATATCACACTTAATCTTTGGCAGTGTTTTTATCTGCAGTTTGTGAACACATCAGTGTTTTTTTTTTTCTTACAGAAATGGTCTGTTATCAGCTCTGTGCAGCACAAGACGTGACAGCAGGTCTTTATAAATCACTCAGTGTTTCCACATGTATGGCTGCGGAGGAATGTAGCATAACTAGTTACTCAATGGCTGGATACCAGGATCATCATTCAACAATTGCTCTTATTGTTCGTTTAGACATGACAAACAAATGTCTAATTTTCTATTTGTTAGGAGAGATGCGACCAAGTCATTGTTTTGCAAGTATGTCTCAAGTTTTTGCACAAGTCCCGAGTCCTAAATCCTAAACAAGTCATAATGCATTCTTCACAAAATGCAGTTTTAACATTTAAACATTTTGCATACTCTAATTTGTTTTTCTTTTGTTGACCACTGCATATTTCTTTTGTACGCAAACAAAATGATGTTGCTGCTCAATAAAGTAACGTTAATTCTTTATGGTTCTCTCCTGCATTGATTTTTATTAATCTCCAGTGGGGCTGTGACAGCTGTAGTCAGACATTATGGCTCGTAGTAGTAGAGGAGGCGGATTACTTCCTGCAGCGCCTTCTTTTTATTGCTGTCAGTGGTGGAATGTGAGCACATACATTTAGTCAGGTACTGTACAAATATGAGGTACTTGAGTATTTTCTTTTCCTGCCATATTGCACTTTTTACTTTACTACATTTATTTGACAGCATCAGTTGCTTGTTCTTTTGTATGCAAAACATATGAAAACCTTATAAAATATGATGCTAAACTACACAAGCAGAGCTGAAACAATTAGTCGATTAATCGATGAGTCAGAGAATAATTTGGGGAGGGGCGCTACCTGGACTCAAAATTAGTTTGTTAAAGATGCATGTATAAAAATCACAAGAAACATCCAAGACACTGTCTTTTAAACAATTAAAATGCTTTTATTGTACGACAAAGGCTTGATGCCAAAACACGAGTTTGTTTTTACGTCTGACATGACTATGCCATTACAATAAATGCCTTTTAATTGTTTAAGAGAATGCCAGGGAGAAAATAAATGATCGTTTAAGTCCTTTTTCATGTAAAAATCCCAAACATTTCACACTTTGCATACTCCAATTTGGTTTTTTTTTCTTGATTCGTGGCATTGAGTCCAAGTCATGTGACTTGAGTCCACACGGGGGCTGCACGAAACCAAATACCCACCAAATACATGCACCGAAGTCTTCCACAAACTTTCAGGAAAATGCTGAAAACCTGCTGAATCAGGACTGCACCATTAATTGAAATAAGATGGTGATCTTGATTCTGGTCTGCATGCGATCTTATTTTTATGTGACAATGACACTGCTGGGTTTATATTAGCGATCTGTTGGTTGCATCAACAACGCACCTAATTTCTGCAGTGAAGGAATACGCTTTTTCGAAACAACAAAAATGTATCAGAGTCGCGGAAACCCAGGAATTAATCCACCCCCAAAAATGCTGTGCTTGCACTGCAAATACATTGCAGAGTAAAGTTGTATTTTGCAAGCATAAGTAAAACCATCTATTAGCACAAGCACCTGAAACATCACAACAAGGCCAGAAAAACTTGAGAAAATGAACTGCAATACACATTTATTCTTTAAAAACTAGTGAAGAAAAATCTGGGATTCTCATTTTGACCAGAATCGTGCAGCCTCTGTTTGTTAGTATAAGCTACAACAAAGGTCTATCAGAGAAGTAAGAATAAGGTAGATAGTAAAAGGTTTAACTTGTTTTTCTAAACAAGAGAGTTTGGGCAAATGCAGCAGAGCCCTGATTGATTAATAATTGGAATTATTATAATTGCTCTGCAAGGATTGCTACACCTGACATGAGCATTTCCGAGTATCAGCGCTTATCGGACACACGCCCTGTGAAAGTACTTCACAAGTCAAGGTCTACAATGCAGACTTCACCTGCTGCCAAAAAAAAAGACAACTGATAACAACTGAGGTAGTATGTAAAGCCACAGTGCATGCATAGTATTTCATGTGAGGGTGTGTCTGTTATTGTTAGCACACACAAAAAAAAATGTGCAGAGTAATGTAGGATGGAGGCACCTCATCTCGTAGAGTGGAACAATGTGACTTCTTTACGCCTCAGTGGGGAGAAAAATGGTTGAGCATGCTGCTCCGGCTCATGCTTGCAGTGGGTGTGTCTGACGCACACCCAGAGAGCAGTTACTACTCAAACCAACACACGCATACCTGCGGGGAGAGGGAGGAGGAGGAGCACACAGGTAGAAGATCACACAGAGAGGAGTTAGTGAGTGAAGGGACAAGAAAGTGGTGATGATTGAGGAGGCAACACAAAGCACAGGGTAGTCTTAACCTTTGTCTCTAGCAGCCTACTTAAAGAAGCTATAATCAATATATATGTTTTACAATAACAGTTTAAAACATACATTTCCAAACATTCAAGACTTTGTACGAACCCTGTAAATAACACTGTGAAAGTGGTGATGAGCCTACAGAGAATTATCACCTGAATCTGAGAGATTTTCAGCTCATTGTTTTGGTAATCCGGCTCACAATTTTACTGTTATGGTTCACTCTCACTGCTCTCCGTTTCAGAGTTGTTGTTTGTTTTTTTTCCCAGAGAAAACCACTAAAAACCTGCTGCAGGCTACACTGCCTGCTCCATAGCAAACGGCTAACAGACAGCTAGCAACTAGCTGTTGAACATAGAGGAGCAGAAAAGGTCCAGTGTGTCGTATTTAGCTGCCTGACTTGGCAAAAATTGAATATTATATTCATTAGTATTTTTAATTAGCATATCATACCATCAAAATAAGAATTGTTGTTTTTATTACCTTAGAATGAGCCGTTTTTATCGACATGTGGAGCAGGTCTCCCTCCATGGCGGCGGCCATCTTGCAGTTACAGTAGCCCAGAATGGACAAACCTGTCAATAGAACGGGCCTTTCACGTTTTTACATTTAGTGGGTGCCCGCCGAAAATGCACCGGTAGGAAAACGTAGAAGAAGAAGATAGTTTGTTTTTGTTTGTGAGAAGTTTGCGACTAAAATCTGTTCAATTAGCTTCTTGTCCCTGGAGGCCACCGTAGTTTGTGCATTTCTCTGAAAGGGAGGGGTGAGCGGGATAGTTTTTCAATCAGTTTCAATCTAGAACCTCACCACTAGATGCTGCTAAAAACTACACACTGTACCTTTAAAGTTATGGCTAGTGCACCATTCAGACTTAAAGCCTGTATGAGTTGTGCCCAGGTGTAACTTTTTACGCCTAGTATGGAGCAGGCGTAATTTGGAAAATCAGACTAGTATTAATGGCAATAATAAGGGAAAAAGTAATAATCATGCAACCAGAAAAGAAAAACGGTGATAGCAGCATGTCTCGTTTACAGAATAAATAACGAGAGGGCATTAAGACGAGAAAGAGTCGTCCGTGACCGGACAAACCCACTGGACATCTATTCTGAGAGGTTTCTATTTGGCAGGCAACAGTAGGTGCAGAAGCTTGTTATCAGCCCATTAAATGGCTGACCCAAAAAAAATTATTTGAGAAAAAGACCAACAAAGCGAAATGTAAGATAAAGTGATTCCAGTGTGTTTTAGTTGCAGTTTTAAGAGTTTTAAGCATATTTCAAAGATTATTGGGATATCGTGAATTGGAATTATTTTGGCCAGGATAATCGTGACATGTGATGTTCACATTGTCCCAGGCCTAATTGCTGAGATGTGTGCAATCGGGAAACTTGTTTACTTCTGTTGTCATTTTCAGCTGTAACTGTAACGCTTTGATAAACCAAATCTAACCAACCTAACGTTAGTCAAAGTTGTTTTACTGACGGAAAACTGACAGCTTTGTGTCGGGCGGGGGGGGGGGGCTCCGAGAGCAGCGGGGCGGTAAAGGAGGTGACGGAAGAAGGAAATGGGAACCTCACCGACATGCCACCCTGGTGCGGTCGACCACCTTGGTCCACTGCTGCTGGTTGGTGGAGACTTCAATGTAATAACTGTAGGAGCGCTCGTCACAGTCCCACAGCAGCAGCCTGGACAGGCACAGCACGTGAAGGAACAATAAACGCCATAATAAACACAAGATTCCAACCTTATTTCTGTGACTGTGGATTAAAATGACCATTCACAAGCGTAAAACTTTTCAAGAATTTCCAGACTCTCAAAAGCATTTACCATCACATCTAAATTGTTACTATAAATGCGATTGTTAAACAATTATTTGTTGAGATTTCCGTTTTTCCGAGAGACTTTCTGGACCAGAGTGAGTGATGCGGCCGGACCCACCTCAGGGATCCGATGGAGTAGGGCTGAGCCAGCTGGATGACGATTGCTCCGGAGCCCAGCTGGTGGCAGGTGTAGCCCGAGTCCCAGTCGTAGTTGCGCGTGTCGCCGTTGAGCAAAGCATTTCTGCTACGGCTCACGCCCTCGATGACACTGGCGCACGATGCGATGGTCGCCACGTTCTCACCGGGCACTGCAGACGTTAGGTGCAGGGTTACAGACTTGTTTTGCTAATGATATGGGGCCGGTTGCACAAAACACATTAAGTTTTCTCCTTAAGTATGACACAGTTTCTCCTTAGCTGAAGGACTGACTTAAGAGTGTTGCACACATTTCCTTAGTTAAGGGCAAACATTGAGGCATTTATACTGCATTGAAAGAGATTTTATAGCAGTAAAAAAAAAAAAAAAAAAAAGATTAGAACAAAAGCAAAACAAAGTGAGAAAATACACTTACAATTTTATGAGAAAAAAGTCGGAATGTTTCGAGAAAAAGAAATGTAATGTTATGAGAGAAAAAAATCATAATGTTCACAGAAAAAAAGTCATTATGTTAAGAGAAAAAAGTCTCAATTTTATGAGAAAAAATCGTAATGTTCACAGAAAGAAGTCGTAATGTGTATTATTTATTCATTCTTATTTACATGTATTTCTGTTTGAGTTGTCTATAAGTTGGAAACTAAACTAAGAATAGCTAGGCCATGTTTCCACTACATAACAAATAACTTAATAAATTAGGCTCCTGATGTCCCGTCTATCACTCCACACACTTTTGGAAGCAGGCAACATTTAAGAAGTGCGTCACTATCATCATTCTCTTGTTTTGACCGGAGCTTCACTGCGGAGTCCAGCAGATGATAAGAGCGTTTGAGACTCGTATATATTGCCATAAACTCGGCCATGTTGCAGTTAAGATATCAGAGGCACATTATGCTTTTTTTCCCTTACTGTGGTTGCATTGAGACTTTTAAATCTTTGCTGAAGACCCGCCTGTTCACGCAGGCTTTTAACTCGAGTTGAGCTTGACATCTTGACCTTGTGCTGTGCAATTGTATTCTTTAGTTAGTTTTGATTTCATATTTGTTGTATTTTGTTTTTGTATTTTAGCCTGTACAGCACTTTGGTCAACTATTGTTGTTTTAAATGTGCTTTATAAATAAACTTTGACTTGACTTGACTAAGGTCTTTTGTGCAGCAGTTTAACCAACTTTAAGGGATTTCTATAAGACCAAGATAAGGAGAACATTTTAAGAAAACCCTTAAAGATACAGTGTGTAGTTTTTAGCAGCATCTAGTGGTGAGGTTCAAGATTGAAACCGATTGAAACACACAGAAATGCACAAGCTACGGTGGCCTCCAGGGACAAGAAGCTAATTCAACAGAATTTGGTTGCAAACTTCTCACAAACTACTCACAAACAAAATGTTGGTGGGCAAAAACAAACACTCTTCTTCTTCTATGTTTTCCTACCGGTGCATTTCCGGCG
>JAOVVB010233647.1:0-10109 GCA_028570985.1 Heterobranchus longifilis
AAGGCACAAGCACACACCCACACTAACACACTCACTCCCTACGGGTAATTTGAAAACACCAATTAGCCTAACCTGTATGTCTTTGGACTGTGGGAGGAAACCGGAGCACCCAGAAGAAACCCACCAAGCACAGGAAGAACACACTAACATCATGCACCCTCGACCTTGGACATGCGAGACAACAGTGCTTACCACTAAATCATCATACCGCCAAACCTATTTTACACTATATACAGTAGGTACTTTTAGCAAAAACACCTGTACCATAGTGTTTTTGTTTATTCCTATATCTAAACTTAAGCAAACCCTTGCAATTATTTTCACTGTAAATCTAAATTCTTTTGTGACATAAATGCTCTGTCAGAAGACAGAAATATGTTCATGCACACAAACAGAGTCATGTATCTGAACAACTTTCATGTAAATGAATCTCAAGTTCTGAGTTCAAGCTGTTTTCGATAAACTGTTAATTAGGATAAGAATAGAATGAAGAAATTTGAATTTAAACTGTTGATACTCTATGATAGACAGATGGCACAACAATGACATGGTTTTTATAACAAAAGTACTGTATAGCAACACCCCTTTTTATTATAACTTATTATACCCGACATAATGTTTATCGAACGTGTTGGTTATCAAAGTTGGTGATTGATTGAATAAGCTTATGACATATCAATTAAGACATCACCATAAAAATGGTAGCTAAGGATTTTAATATTACTGCATAACTGTTATTAAAACTTCTCATATGACATCACATGACACAGTGATATATGACACTGCTATTTTGGTTATGACAAAGTTTATAAGTGAACAGAGTGTCAATCAGGGCCTAGGAAAGCCATCATAGCATTTTTTTTATTTTACTAGATTCTTGCTTATCAAAATTCATAAAAATGTATGTCCATAATATATAATATGAGCGCCCGCCATCTGTAATTACTGAGTGTACAAAAACACATAAAAATAGACGATGACCCGGTGAAGAATCACACCAGATGATGTGCCACTTGGCACTGATTGTTATCTCAAAGTGATTAGACTTTCGGCACCACTTGGACGACCCTGGTACAAAATCAAACTGTCCAATAAACCAGCTGAGCAACTGTGTTATTATTATTACTGAGCATCACTATGTGAATTTGGAAACCCCTCCTTCCTCACACCTGTCACCTCATCCATTATAAGACAGACTAAGAAGCAGATATTATATTAGTTTTAAAAGCTATTAACCTACACAGAGAAAAATACATCAATGAGGTAACAGCTCAGTAAGTCTAGACTATCTAGGTTGATTGCAGATAGAAGCAAATGAAGGGGGAAAAGACTTAATTAAAAATGAACTACTTATCTAATACATACACGCTTGTATAAGCACGTATAAAGAGTCTCCCTTAAAACATTCACTGCACTGCTGGAACCCAGTGAAGCTCAACCCAAGTACTAGAGTTTACTCACATAACATGCTGATCGGCCCTAACATTAAACCCCAAAACATTATACCCGATATTGTGTAGGTTCCCCTTGTTCTGCCAGGGTGCCTCTGGATCCATGGAGCTTTTGACTCTGGCAGATTCTTCAGGTGGATCGGATCGTGATCTGGGAAATTTAGAGGCCGGATCAACAAGCTTGAACTCTTTGCCTGCTAAATATCTGATAACTTTCGATCATAGCCAGCATTGACATTGACATTTTTCAGCAATTTGTTTTACATTGGTTTTACCTTTGCTTCCCAAAGGCATGAATGAGAACCTTGTGTGTGCATGATCCTATCACCAGTTTACTGGTACGTAATTGATAATCAATTCACCTGGCGGTGGTGTTAGCGTTAGGGTTGATGTATGTAGGTGTAAAATCCTCAAAAAGATCTAAAAAAAAAATCAAACCAACTCTAGAAAAAAAAAAGCAATGCTACTTGTGGTAGTATGCTACACCAATATCACATAGTTGCACTCACACATGTTCCCATACACCATCACAAAATCTCCAAGCCCAATAGCAATTGTATAGAACATCTATTTACACAATTGGGAAAAAGAAGCACAAATAGGTTGTCAGGACATTCAGATCAGACTTTTTTTGCTGGCCACTCTGCCATAAAGAAACAAGTTAAACTCTGCCAGCAGGTCTCCTAATTAAAATCAATAGAACTTCGACTGCTTGTTAAGGTGAATTGCGAGCACTTATCAGTTGGAATTTTAATTATATGGACCCAGACCTGAAGCAACCCTGCATGTACGGCAAAACACAGGCTGTCGGAGTTCGTGCAATGCATAAAATCATGTAGGTACAAGTGGAGAACTTTAGTTAATATATACATCCAACAAGAGAGTGTGGTAAAATGTAATTTCTGTGACTTTTCACTTTCATGGCATGGTTGTTGGTGGTAGGCATGCTGGTTTTACTTGAAAATAGATTTGTTTGCAAGTTATTGTTTTCTGTCAGAGTTAACCTCTAGTGGTGCACTAGTGTGGGTGCACTCCTTTGACTCTATGTTTTGTGTTTGGGGAATTTCAAGTTGAAAATAGTTTCTTATTGTCTGGTGCATCGTGCTTCATTCAGGTGTAATAATTTCAACCTGTTTAGTCTTGATGGCACAGTCACTTAGTGGTTAGCACTGTTGCCTTGAACCTCCAGGGTCTGGGTTCAATTCCCACCTTGGGGTCTGTGTGCATGGAGTGCTCCCCATGCTTGGTGGGTCCCCCCTGGGTACTCTGGTTTCCTGCCACAGTCCAAAGACATGCAGATTAGCCTAATTAGTGACCCAAATTGCCAAGTGTGTGTACTGTATGCAATGGATTGGCACTCCGTCCCAGGCTCCTGGAATAGGCCCCAGGCCCCTTTAGTGACCCTGTATACAGGATAAACCTACAGTATATAGACGTTGAGTGAGTAATTAGCAGGAGTGATTTTATTTAAGTTTCCTTTCAGTCTTTTCTAGTTATCTAGCATTGGATCTGTCATGCGTCTGATTTGTCTTAAAGTGAAATCTCAGGTTAATTCCTAACGTCTGATTCCTGTTTGATTTTGATTTATTTGCCTTCTTTAATAAGTGCCACTATCTATGCGTATGTCGTGCCTGCTGTCTCCGTTCGTGGCAACTTTACTAATTTAAGGTTTAAGAACAATATACTGTAAGCTTTAGGCAAATGTTCCTAGAAAAACAAGAAAGAACCCACAACATCATAATGTGTCACGCCATCCTTCAGAAAACATTCAAAAAGGGAAAATAATATAAGTTTACTGCATATAAGGCTGTCGGAAGACCATAATAAAGATTCAAGCGCCCACTCAATTTAC
This sequence comes from Heterobranchus longifilis, assembly GCA_028570985.1. NCBI lineage: Eukaryota > Metazoa > Chordata > Actinopteri > Siluriformes > Clariidae > Heterobranchus > Heterobranchus longifilis. The sequence goes on from JAOVVB010233647.1 coordinate 3,304, forward strand.
ATAATTAAGAAATTAAAGGGAAATAAATATCACATTTGGTCTGTTTTTGTGTTAAAGTACTTATAACTTATATATAATTATATTCTCCTACAAATAGCCCAGAGAACAACATACAAAATCATTTTCACACTGCCACCACCAACACAACCACCACCACAACGACAGCAACATCACATTGAGTGTTTGCCCACTGTCTTTCCTCCCTGGGTGTATCTGGGCCATCCCAGGCCTCCGTTTCAGCCATTCGAGTGAATCCAACACTATCTGGCTGTGTGCAGCAGAAGCAGCAGGACAAGAGTGGAAGATAAAGTGCTCTCTCACTCGCTCTCTCACTCACTCTCTCTCCATTATGCCTAGTGCCAGTGAAGTCTAAAATCCCATGCAACAATTTATGCAAGACAAAATCCTCCATATAAGAAACATAAAAATGCCACGCCTCTAAAGCAGATTGTAAAAAGGACATTTTTATACTTAACATTTTGTTCTCAAATGTTATCAACGCAGCCTTTTTTTTAAATCCCTGTATATTGCAAAACACTGCCATAATCAGAATGATTTTTAAATACATTTTTTATTTACCAAGCTTTTTTAACCATGTATAGTCACATTTAATTTTATGGAACATCTTCAAAACATTAGCAGTTATAAACAGTGCATGCTCCTTCCATAAATATGTTTTTTAAATAATAACTAAATATGAACATAAACATTTATTTGTTCTTTAAAGGAACTTTAAAGTTTGGGCCTACAACTCCAGTGACACACTGCCTTGTTTTCTGTCAGTGTACCCTTTAGTTAACTATAAGTCATGGATTAATTGTGCATAAGAGAATGCGACATTTGAATGACCTTTTTTGTTGTTGTTGTTGTTGTTTGTTATGCCTCCTGTGTGACATTGAATCAAAAAGAGAAAAAAAAAGATTTCTATGGCAAATGGCCATATGGGCATGGTACAATATATGGCTGTATACAATATGACTCAATAAATACCTTGAGCTAACATTGTCATTATAAGCTGTGCAGGAGTATTAGTGCGAAGCTAAAGAGGCCAATAACTACTCTCACATTGTTACCACAGATGTGCGTTATCAACCATAAGAATAATTTTTACTGTATACTGTTCAGAGCTTCATATCGAGCATGTGAACAGTTTGACAGAAAAATGAGAACTCCATTATTGCAGATTTGCGATTTTTTTCAAATTAAGCAAGAAATTTTTTTTTATCACAAGAGTGAAAGGCACAAATGCTGAAATTTTATTTCAAAAAATGTTTTAGTTATATCAGTGTGAATGTTTCATGTGTAATTCATAAAGCAATTTCCCACAATTTTATCACAATGCTAAAATTAGCCTGCCGTTGTACATACAGTACATTCATTCATTTTCTTTACTGCTTATCCTGTACAGATCCTGTACAGGGTCGCAGGAAGCCTGGAGCCTTTCCCAGAAGGCATTTACATTTATGGCATTGTATCTAGACAAAAAAAAATGCTTGAGCAGTTGAGGGTTAAGGGCCTCTCTCAAGAGCCCAACAGTAGCAACTTAGTAGTAGTCCAAACTGCCAAGTATTCTTAGTAGTAGATCAGTTGTTCAATGCCTTAACCACTGAGCTACCCCTGCCCTTGCATGGTGGGTTTCCTCCAGGTACGATATGGTGTACACCCTAGACAGGGTGACAATCCATCAGTGGGCAGTCACTCACACACACACCCCCCCACCCACACTATTTGGGAACGGCAAGTATCCTAATCTGCATTACTTTGGCCTGTGGGAGGAAACCGGAGTACACGAAGCAAACCAGCCAAGCATGGGACGTACATGCAAACTCCACGCTCACAGATGCGAGGCAGGAATCAAACCCTTGACACTAGAGGGTTCATTTAAGTACATGACGACATTTTGCAGGTAATCACCTCAAAGCGTCCGTTCTTGCATCCATCCGTTCTTGTATTAGTCAATGGCCCCTGAAGTTATAACAGGAGTAGCAGACGGAACCAGACAAAGTGAAGACAGCTTCACACACCCTGCAGGTGTATCTCATGTCTCTTGTACACAAATCACTCACACATCTTTTAAGTGTTCTAAAAGTGGTCCAAGTGCCATTTTCTCGACAGAGAAAAAAGACCTTAGTTAAAGTTAACTCTAAACTCCCGTTCACTGGCAGCTGACAGCTAACCTCTTCCTTTTCTCTTAAAAGAAGCGCACCTGTGTCACTGAGATTGCTCCCCAACAACCATGTACACACACACACACATTTAAACGCCCACTAAGTAGCCTCTCTAACTAACACCTAGTCACGTTCAGCTATTTTAATTACTTCCTCGTTTTCTCACACAGGTCCTGTGGGCCCTGCAAATGATGGGAAAAGTTCTCCAAAGACCAGGAAAAACAAGAACCAGAAATATACTACATTACAAAATCCAGCCATTAGTCTGGTGAGCAGCAATAGAACAGAAATCACTTGCTTCTTGAGACATCTTCGCGTACACAGGGGACTTTTTGCTGTTACCCATCAGGAAATAATGCAGCGTCACCTGTCAGTCGCAGCGCAAGTTAAAAACTGCAGCGGAGGCAGAATGACAGCTGTAAGCTGCCATATCACTGATGTGACTGACAGTCGGTTTGTTTTGGGGCTCGAGCATGGTATTGTAGCACATTTCGTAATCTTATGCATAGCAGGTTTTATGATGAACAAACAGCTCACAAAGAACACACATTATGTCATTATGTCACACATTAAGTTGCCCAGATTATGTGCAATTTGGAAACGCCAATTAGCCTAATCTGCACGTCTTTGGACTTTGGGAGGAAACCGGAGTACCCGAGGGAAACCCAGCAAGCAACATGCAGAGAACATGCAAACTCCACACACACACAGATACGAAGGCAGGGCTCGGTCCTTTGAACCTGCATGTGTGAGGCTACAGTGCTAACCACTACACCACCGTGTATAATTAATGTATTTGAATGAAATTGAATAAATTCGTTATAATTTAAACAAACAAACTGCTACAAAAAGTGCACAGTTGACACCTCAAGCAACGCAAGGTTAATTATTTGTAACCGTCTCAGTTGAAATATGTTTATGTTTAATGTATTTTAAATTGCTTAGTATTATTTCGCTGAACCAAAAACCTTTTCAGATTGAATACACATGGTGAAATGTAATAATATAAAGTTCACTAAATGTTAAATTTAATTATTTTATTCATTGTGATTCATGGAATTTGTTTATTTTCTGAAACTATTAATGTCTCCAGTGAATGTGTATTTAATTTCAATTCGGATGTGCAAAATGATTTCCATTTCCCTTTGAAAATGAAGTACCTTCTTAGCAATGCTGAAACACCATCGGGGCTGGTTGGCCTGTCATCACATGATTGGATGTTTAAACCCCGAAGCTGACAAGAATGTTCTTCCTCTTTCATCTACATGCTATGAATTTGTAAATTATGTGTCAACTCCGTGCGTCTTAGGCGAAGCAGCATAACTCTTTAGAATGATGTATGTATCATTTGACTCAATATGTACTAGTAGTTTTATTTCAGGTAAACAACAAGCTTGGTGCACTCATTTTCATTTCTCTTAAATACATTTTTTAAATTTTTGTCCTAGTTTAGGATGCAGAAAGTGTAGATTGCGGAAACAATAGCACAGAAAATAATAATCATGTATGTTTTACAATACTATGAATACTGTAAAAGATGAAAGTATGTGTATTTATAGTCCAATTTATAAGTAATTTTTTTTTTAGGGTGATGAAAACATAAGGGCATTTTGCAAAAAAGGGGCTCATACTGTTTATACAGTACAGCAGTGGCTAACAAGGTCCAGTACAAAGATACAGAACAGAAATGGTGCTTTTCCACCAATCTGGGTCCAAACCATCTTATAAAGTTACTATATTTTTGGCCTATAATAAACAACAGGTATGACACCAGAGACTAAAGATAATAAATAGGAACAAGACACAATGAAACAGTGCAATCCAACAGTCATCATTCACATTTTGACACAAGACAATCCCATGAGCGAAAGTGGTAGCTGTGTTGCTCGGTGTGATTGAGTCTGACGTGAACATTCATGCCTCTCATGCTCTTGCCATATCACTGCTACAGACAGCTGAATTCCTCAGAGCACCTTCAGCAAAGGAACCAGTGAAGAATAATTATGTACAATAAATTAAACATAGCAAAATGAAGCTTAAACCTTTAAAGGGGACCTTACTAAAATTCTCTTTTCCTCATTTTTTGCACAGCCTCAAATGTGTGTACTGTACATGCAAAAACTTTTTTTTTTTTTTTTTTAATCTTCAGATGCGCTGGCATGGGGTTCAGATCATTTTACACTCAGGCCCATAAATTTTGGAACAAAGGAAGTTTTTTTTTTTTTTGACATTTGGCCTCTGTACACCACCGCAATGAATTTGAAATGAAACACTCAAGATGTGGGCAAAGTCAAGACTTTCATCTTTAATTCAAGGATCTTGACAAAAGTGTGACATTAACTGTTCAGGAGTAATAAAAAAATAATGGAAACAACGGTTGACAAGCAGTTGCATGGCCAGGTGCGGTCTGTTAAAGCAATTTCTAGAAAGAGCAATAAAGCAAATAGCTATTCATATGATATGAGCAATGTTATTTTACATCTGAGGAAAAAAATAAAGGCTAGACTCCTTGGTTGTTTCCATCAATGATGGAAATTATTCCATTATTTCTAGAAAAAGAAAAAAATATTTCAAAAGAAGAATCATGTAAAAAGGTATAATACAAGAGTAAATCTGAAAGCTACCTGAATACTTGAAGCAAATAAAAGACATTTGTCCTGGATATGTAATGTAATGTAATTATCACTATTATAAACTGTTTGGATCGATGGCTGTGTTAAACCATTATTAAATAATATGGCTTCTAAGTACAGTAGTTCTTACATGTATGACTAAGCAAAATAGAACAAATTTGCTAATAAATAGAAAAAAAACTCTGATTATGCTCTTTTACTGTGTATGTGTATTAAATATTTCAATAAAAATGTTACTTGAAAAGTTAGCAAGGATGAACTTACTGTAAGACTGCATGTACAGTACAAAGGAATGGATAGGAATTGGAATTAAGGAGTAGGTATATCTTTCCAATGTTTTTGTTGTTCACCTTGTTCAAAATGAAACACAGCTAATTCAATTGAATTAGTAATAATTATAAATGCAGCTCGGTTGCCATTTTCAATAAATGAGTTTAAAAATGCAGCACCAGTTCATCACTTCTTTATTAAGCACTGATACACCATCTACATTAAGCGAAACACAAGGCTGTGAATAGTAAATAGTAGTAGGTATAAAAATTGATCAGTTTGACAGAAGCTGTTTTAAAGTATGACTGAGTATAAACAGGAAGCTCTTTAGTGGAGTAATTGATAAAACAGTGCGCTTAAAATAGCGGTCTTTGTATTGACTCGAATGCCATTGCTGTAATAACGCGATGGCCAGCTGCCAGCCTTCTTTTAATTTCCTGAAGCAGGCACATGACTTATCTGTTATTCTGAGTAATATCTTAAATAGAAAAGACTCCTGTATCAGATTAAAAAAACCTATACCGCATTAGGTTATTATATAGCTCATACAGGTCAGCTGACATTTCAGCTTTAAATATAAAAAACAAAGAACAGCATTACCCATGCAATATGTTAAAATTGCTAACAATTCATACCGCATAGTGTACTTGCAAAGTACTTAATAGCTAACTCAGTGGTAGTTAATGTCTGGTATTAACAACACATAGCGATGGATATAAAAACTCCCAGTCTTAAACAGCTCTACTTGGTTTCACAATCATTTACAACTAAATTAGGAATAAAAAAAAAACATGATAGAACTGATAAATGCTACTTTTTGTAATGTTTGTTCAATTTTATATTTAAGGTGCACCCTAGTCCGGGTTCGATTCCAGCCCCGGGTCTGTGTGCATGGAGTTTGCATGTTCCCCCTGAACTTGGTTGGTTTCCTCCAAGACTCATAGGTTAGGCTAACTGTTTTTTCCAAATTGCCCGACGTGTTTAAATGAGTGTATGAGTATGTGTATGAGGCCCCCCATGACCCTGTTTGCAGGATAAAGTGGTATAGACATGGTGTGAGGCAGTGTAGCCTAGTATGTGTATAGTGGTCTGAGAAAACCTGCTGGATGTCAAGATGGCTGATTTCAAAAATTTTCCAAAAAGCAAACAGGGAAACATAAACATATATTGTACCTAGTTTATATTCTTGGTGTCTGCCTGCAAAAATCACATTAGGCAAGGCGCCTAAATCCTTGCAAGCTTACTAATTTCTTTAGACATTTAACGTTGGGCTTTAATTAAAGCTATATTGCATTTAAAGCTACATATCATACAGAAATAGACGTAAGCAGCATTTATTCAGTTTGTAATTAAACAAGAGTTGTGATATTTTTACACTATTGTTAAAAGATGGATAAACAGTACACAGAGAAAAAAGAAATGATTCATGTCTCAACTTATTAAAATTAAAGACTTAATTTCCACTCAATAAATATTTCCACTCAAAGAAATATGTAAGTCGAATAAAATTAAAAAAAAAAAATAGCAGTAAGTAATGGTACTAAAATTGATACTGTATGACAGAATTAAGTATGTTTACCAACTTAATATATTTTAATAAAATTGATGTAATATCTAATGTTAAAGCTACAGGAAACCAAACTCATTTTTTGAGCATATGAAGATGACAGCTGACAAGGTTTCCATGATATAATTTGTTTTTAATCTGCAAATCTTAGTGTATTAGTGTGTTTCA
>JAOVVB010233648.1:0-10109 GCA_028570985.1 Heterobranchus longifilis
TTGTTGTGGACATTAAAAGACAATAATTTCTTTAAAAAGTACATTCGTTGTTGCGTCTTGGTGCTAATGACGTCAGTGGTTACTGAGGACTGTTGTGTTGGCGTCCATGGATACAATGTCTTTACATGGTCTCACTATTTATTAGCCTAGTATTTATTAGATGCCTACACTATTTATTACAGTGCTGTGCTCTCCTTTTTTTACTGTACTGCCTTGAGATGTGTACTGTATGTGTACTGTTGTCTGTACATGTATGGTGGCACTCAGTTTAAGTATTTTGTATCGTATTTAAGTACAAACAGGTGCAGAACATACACAGAAAGGATTTAAGGAGGAATTTACAGGAATTTACACCACATTTGCTCCCTATCGCTGTCAGACACACACCCACAAATACTCACACGCACACAGACAAGCATGTCCACAAACATGCATCAATTAAATTGGTCTCTACCAAAGTACTTTTTTTTTTTCTTCTCCTCAGTTTAGCCTACAAGCTCTCACATGCAACAGATACCAGACTGTGGTTGACACTTGATTATTCAAAAATAGATGGATGATTCATTTATTATTCTACATCATTATGTCGTGTGATGTTGAGTCACGCTTACACCTTGAGATTTATTGAGATAGTAAATAACTTCCTTTCTCGAAAGTAGCCGTTAAATATGCTCTAGTGCAGTGACAGAAATCTGAATTTAGTAAACCCCGCTTTTTATCAACACAATCGGCAGAATAAATGTTGGTATTAAACCACGATACATTTGTACATTTCACATATAGCAGATATCAACATGAGCTCATGGTAAAGCTTATAAATAACACTTTGTTTTCTTTTCTTCCCAAATCTTTATTGACAGTCTCTTATATGTGCCAAACTCTGACGCTTCACTACGGTCAAACTAGGTGGGGAAGTTGAGGGAAAACATTGTGGTTTGAGTTAAAATAAGGATGTTTGTTACGCAAATTCTCTAAGTTACATAATCAAAGTAAATAACAAAAATCAACGGTTATTGTCCCATCCCCTCCTCCTCCTGATGAGATGCTGTCACTTTAGAAACGTTAAATGATATGAAGCATATTGAAACGTACAAATGTTAGGCTACATATCAGTGGTTTGCAGAAACATACAATGCCAAAATTTTATTCTGGGCTGCTTTTTAGTGACGGATGTCAGAAATGATTGCATGGATTACTCAGATAAGACTTCCAATTGGCTGACTTCTGCATTCTGTTTCCTGTCATTGTTTTCAGCTATGTCAGAAAGTTGACAACTTCTGCCAAACCTCTCTCCTGTACTGCTCCTGTGAGAATACTGCACAGAGATACTGTCAATAAGAGACCGTGGCCCCTCACATTGACCTGCAGCTCAGTTATTAACTGCTATGCATGTCTTCTGTTGTTAATGCTGTGAAATCAGTGTCACATACATATAAAATCATACCTCCTAAAGTCATAAAACCACTGTTTTAAAATGGAAATTGAACCACTAACATTGAATTCCGAAAGCTAATGTTGTTCTTGTCTTTCACTTGTCTTTTTACAAAATCATCAGTGTTGTGTAAATTCACATTTAACAAGCTCAAAATTCAGTTTACTAGTTCACGCTCATAGTTCACAACTAAATTCACACAAATATGAACCAGTTTATGTTAATTTCTTCTGATTTTTTATTTTTTTTAATGAGCAGTAGAACCTCCTCATGGATGCTTCAACTCAAATGTGTCGTTTCAAATTTGTTGCCGACGTGGCTCACGTTCTGACTTGTTTTTTTCAGACCTGTTGGGCACCATTTGCATAAAAATGTGAGGTTTTTTTTTGCATTTGAATCTGTACAGATTTTTTAATAATACTTGTGTATTGTTCATATTGCCAGTTGCACTATAGCAACACCGGGTCCCGTAAAACACTCTCAGTTCACCAAAAACATGAGCACGTTCAATAAACGGCACTGAAAATCATATGGAGCAAGTTACAAGTTCTTTGGGACAATAACTTGGGAGACGTCCAGCTGTGAGTGTTTTGGGATGTGTGTGTGTGACTATGAGTGTACTGCAGTGAGCCATTGGTTGGCTTTCAGTATGAGTCACAATGAAACTAATGCATAACTGCTCCAAATTATTTTTCTCTGTGGTTTTTGGATGCAGAGTTTGAAAATTAACTGAGTCATTAAGTCGTAAAGACAGTGAAAACTGGCAGCGCCTCTCTCTCCTCTCAACATCAGACACAACGCTGGCAATGAAAAGCAGAGTGGCTGACTTTTTTACGATTTAAGGCAGAGTGGCATCAGTTGTTAGTATGAATGATTGCAGGTGTTTCCTTTATTTCCTTATACTAACTACGCAGATGAAGATGACATTTACATTTATTTATCCAGGGAAAGCTTTAAAGCAAGGGTAGCAGCAAGAAGAAATGCAAATTTGCACACACACACACACACACACACACACACCTAGAGCAATGTTTCCCTGAAGAGACCTTCCACATCTTCCTCTACACTTTTACTCCAGCTGACACCATGTTTTGTTTTGTTTTGTTTTGTTTTATTGTCCTGTTTATGAAGACATAGGAGATGCTCTTTTCAGTAAAATGACCTCCATTTATGACAGTTTCTTTTGGATCGGTGATTATGAGAAGCTTGAGTTGTGTTTCAGAACGGGAATCTTTTTTTGTGGCAGATTTAGTTTGCCGTGCCTGGGAGAGCAGGCAGAATATTTTGTTTAAGACTGAGCTGTAGAACAACTTTTGTAATGTAAATGTAATGATTTGTTTGAACACTGCAACTGAATTGTTTTGGTGTCTTGTAAACCCATGAGGGTTGGGCACTTTGTGTGCATGACACAGAAATAAAGAAAATCAATCAATCAATCAGTCATATACAAAATAGAAATCCAGTTGTGAAGATTTGGGTCAACTTACAGGAACTAGTGAGAACAATGAAACCTATGAATGGATCCGAAATCATCAGCCTCGGCATCTTAATTACTCTGCACGCAAATGTCAGTCATTACTGCTTTTGTGACACAATAACACTCTATCCATTCTGCGTATGTATTGTATGTATTGTACGTGTCCAGCAGCAGACATTAAAGGCGTAACACCATCATTAAATCACATAAGATGACATTTACAAAACCTGAAAATCCCCCTCCTGTCTGGTATTACATGTGGTTGAAGGATCATATTAAATACTAATTATAATGAAACCAGGCCATAGGTATCTTTGTGGCAAGGGCACAGTAGTACCACACGCATATTTGTTTTTATTTTTATTTTATTTTAACGAGGGACGAAAGCAGTGGTGGAGGAATCAGATCTGTTACTCATCCATTAAGGATACTTCATTATAAGTAAAGTTGTGCATTCAAAACTTTACTTAAGTAAAAGTACAGAAATATTTTCAGAAAAATGTACCTAAAGTATCAAAAGTAAAAGTACATATCAACATATAACATAATAAGCAGCCTTTAAATGCTGTAGCATTATAAACGTTGGGTAGTTTAAAACAATGTGTCATATTTTATAAACTGATCATTTGATTTGTATATAATGTAAATTAATGTAGTGTAGTACAAAGTACATACACTATGTATACTATGTACTATATACTGCCTATATTTGTCGTGGAGTATAGAGTAAGACCATATAATTTACAGAGATCCACCATGAGCAGAGCGACAAGTAAATACTTTATAAATACAAGTATTTTACTCTAAATTGTACTGAAGTACATATAATTAGTTACACTCCACCACTGTAATACATCAGTGTTTAAAAGCTATAGCCTTCATCTATCTAGAATAAGGTTGTATTTAAGTATAAGTATTAATATTTTTTCAGTATCACAGGTTCAAAACTATATGATATCCACATTCAACAGTAATGAAAGTACTGAAGCTGTAAAAATGTTTTTTTTTTAAAAGCAGATTTACAATCAGATTTTCAACTCAAGGCTGCACAGATTAAACAACAGGCAAGAAAATCAACTATGTTGGGATGTGCTCAGTGACTTTTTCTGTACCAGCAGATAAAAAAAAGTAAACAAATCATCGAAAGAGGTATCGAGTATCGTTTTTTACACTGGTATTGTATTGAAGGTTAAAATTCTGGTGTCATGACAACCTTAATCAATGAAAAGAGTTTGGAGTACGTATTCTTAATCAAGATAAATATTGTAAATGTTCATCCATTGGACACACTCTGGCCAATCAGGGTCCAGAATTGTGGCACTTTTGAAGTAGTGCATCATTCACATACTGAGCCACAGTAATAAAAAATAAAAAAAACATTTTTAGAAATTACATGGGATCTCTAACAAGCAAGTGACGGTCTGTGGCTTTGAAATGTACAGATAACAGTTTTTGATCACTGAAGGATTTCAGTTCCTGTCAGAGGGGGTCAAACAAAGAGCGAGCACCCATTTCAGAAACACTGGTGGGAGAGTGTTTTTTATTTTCTATTAGCTTTTTAGTGTCAAATGACACGAAAATTAGAGCCTAAAACACAGTAGGCTGCAATACAGCATTTACTGTGATCATATTGTTGATATAATCTACAACTCTAAATCAAACTTGTCTCTTTTCTTCTGCTTTTCTGTTGTTGACAGGACTGTTAATCCAAAAGCACAGAGAGTAACATAAACACACCACTACAAACCTGTTTCATTTTGAATGTAATATTGATGTAATATTATATATGTATATTATATATGTAATATTATGTAATATTTTTTCTTTGTGATTTTTGTTTTTCTTTTAATAATGGCGAATAATCAAACTTTTTCCACTCTTTCCACACCGAGGGCTCGACCAGGGTAGATTTTGTGTATGAAAGGTTAACCCGCGTTGACTTATTCGGCTTTGCAGACCCACCTCTCGATCTGGCTCGGACGAGGGTCGGCCAGGAATGGCACACAACCAGGTTCGCTAAGAACCGGGGCGGTATTATCGGGACGTACACTCATGACGCAACTGTCACAGGCTGCTGCTCATAAACAACACAAACGGTTAGCTCAATGGCGCTATCATGCACTTACCATGTGTTTGTGAAAATCATGATGTTGCAGTCCATAATCCATTCAGGAGTGGTGATCCGCGCCCGACATTCATCTGTTTTGTTCGCCACATTGGCGAGGAAAATGCCGGGTAGTGATAGCCGATGAGGAGTTAGCTTTAGCCGAGCCATTAGCCTTCCTCTCTGGCTGTTTACAGCCCGGCCTGTGAGCAGGGCCGGCCCTTGGCGTAGGCCATATAGGCAGTCGCCTGTAGCACCACCATGTGGAAAAAAGGAAAAGAAAAAAATACATTAATTGGCGCCCCCTGATCCGATTTGTTTTTCCTTTAAGGACCTCCCGTCAGTGTTTAGTACTCTGTCTCGTCTCAGAATCTACAGCATGTTTACTCCATCTCAGACAAAGAGGACACAGGGTTTTATTTTAACACAACAACCTGTGCATTGTCTGACTTATTTGCATGAATACACGTTGTCAGCTCTGAACGCTCCCTCACTGGGTGAGAGAGGCTGTTGATAGACGGAGTGTTGATTGATAGATACTGTAAATCTTTATTCTCCTCATTGAAAAAATGTTCTTGCATACATAACAGCTCCATGAGGAGGTTGGGGGGGGGGGTACATTTTTGGGCAGGTTGTGTATCCAACAAACTGTCATTTGTTGATATGAAGCCAAAACAAACACTCAGGTGTGCTTGCAAAGAAACACACAGACAAATAGATAGACACACACAATGATTCTCGCCAACTGGAAGATAGCAGCAATATAATCTTTCACAAAAAGATCTAACATATAATTCTTCCAGCTCTAAACTAAAATAAAGCATAGATCACCAAGCCAATCTCTGTGCAGTTTTATTATGTAACTTTCATGCACTTGACACAATTACACTGACTGAACCCCAAAAGAAAGTTTTTCTGGTTTCTGTAAATTTTCACAACCGCTCCATGCTGGAAGACAGTCACCCATCTGGGACTGGATTATCTTATCTACCAACATAAAGAGCTGGAAAAATCTATCTGCATATAGTAATCACTATCCACCAAACACCATTTGATTTTTTGGGGAGTTTTCAAGAGGTTGAGCAACTCACATCCCCATCAGAAATCTGCATAAAATACTCTACACTCATAAAGTTGCTGCAGGAAAGACTGAGATATCTTAACTTCTTGTCCCGAATACTGTGTGTCAAGTTCCAATATCACTGGATCTTACACTTCCAATAATGCAACTTAATACCATCGTTTTGGGAGTTTTAGTACCTTTACTCAAGTTTGTGACTCGTGGTTTCTGTTAAAAAAAAGTGTTGTCTCCGAGATGCTCAAATGGTGAAGCTTGAATCATTTTTTTAAACTGGCAATGGATAACTTTTATGCTTAAACTTATCATTATGAAGTAATTGTTGATTGCACAATATAATTGCTATAGACTATTGACACCATCAGCGTTTAGACTTCCCTGTAATCCCTCTCTACTAAGTGTTTTACTCTTTATTGTTATTGTAGCACTGAGATCAGAGTTTGTAGTTTATGTGGTTGTGTATGCTTTGGACAGTAGCAGGCTGCTAGCGATAGCCTGTTGCTAACAGCTAACACCAACACACCAGGAGCTACAAGAAAACCAGGACCAGCCAGAAACAAATGTATGTTTCTGTCTGGTCCGGGCTTCCTTTCAGCACCCGTGGTGAAGTGTGTGTTCATGCCAGGTCTGCGGTCAGTCTGAGTTTTACAGCAGCAGCTGTCGATAATAATGTTAGCGTACCTGCTGCTGCTGATAAGTGTTAGCCTTTTAGCATCACTGCTACCACAGCAGCCGTGCTACTGCCCAGAGCAGAAACGCATGCGTGCGTGTTTTGTTTTGTTTTGGTATTATAATTGATAGATTTTTATATTTATATTAATATTAAAAAGCAAGTTTTGTTTTTGGATGTATACTTTATGCTTTAATGTTGATTGGAAAAAAAAAAAAAAAATGTGATCACAAAAAAATTAAATAAAATATTTTTTTTAAAGTAAAAAAAAAAAAAGACAACATTAATAATAATATATTTTACAAAAATAAAACATTTATCTTTTTATCTCCAAAGACATGTTTGTCATAAATTTAAAATTTTAAAAACAAACACCAGTTAACTAAAAACTAAGTTTGCCTTTAATGTCAGTTTTCCTATAATAACTTTGTTAAGTAGCACATACTGTAGTTTGAGAAAAACAGCAGCGCTGAAGTATTAACCACAGTGTTAGTTTTTGAGTGACATCAGTCAGTGTCACAAGAGTGAAAAACCTAGGGAAATACCAAGCCGGCTTGATTTTTACCCTGCTGGTTACTGTGGTGTGTGTGTGTGTGTGTGTGTGTGTGTGTGTCTGTGACAGCTTCAGGGGAAGTAACCTCGCTTGTACATTTCTGTCGTTTCACAACTATTAAAAAGGAAAACGAGTCCTGCTGATCTTCAGTCTAAAGTGAGTCTGTGTGTAGTGTCACTGAAATGAGGACATGTCAAGTGAATTGTTTACACTCGCCAGATGGAAAGCACCAGAGTTATCTCTTTCTGTTTCCCTACTGTGTACACACACACACACACACACACACACACACACACACACCCACACACACACACACACACACACACACAGTCCCCCCTACCTCCTGTCTTGTGGTTCTTGTATTTTAGGTGTTTTCATGCACGTTATACAGGGAGGATCAGTTTTACGTTGTGGGTTTGGTTTGGCCACACCTTTCCTGAGACCGCATCGGAGCTTTACAGGGACTCCTGTCATAGTAACCCTCATATTCGTTTCAACTTCTGATAGATAGATTTAAAGGACAAGGCTGGCTGTAATTCTATATTTCTTATTAGGGATGCATCGATATATCGAAAGAACATCAGTATATGCAGTTTTGGCAAAGATATACTTGATTATAATGGAGAGTGATGGGGCAAAAACTGGATAAATTACCTCGAGAGGTCACCAGAGGTCAGATACAAAGTGCCTCCACGTCTGAAATAAAAGTTTGGGGTATATAGATTACATGATGAAAGTGTCATGCTTTAGTCAAAATGCACAATACCTTCCATTAGGGCTGCACAATTAATCGAAATTTTATCGAAATCGCAATGGACTCATGCAATATCCAAATCGCAGGAGGAGCAATATTTTTTAAAGGCAAAATCTGTGTGAAAACACCGTTCTGAATGAAGTATTGTGGTGCTGCATAGATGTCCCGGCCTGCAAGTTGTATTCTACAGACTTTTACCAAACAAATATTTTTGGTACAGATCTTCCCAAAAATCCCACCTTGATCATTTGAATATATTTTTCAATAAAAATTAGAATTAGGGCTATCCTCAATTAAAGAAATTCTTCATCGACTATCACTCATATGTCGACTAATCGATTAGTTGATTTAATGGACAGATCTGTAAAACTGAGTTTCTCCACAAAGAATCATACAACTTTAAATCTCGTTTTTACCAGAGATATGCTTATGAGTTTCTTTATAAGTTATTCAACATGAAAAAAACATAAAAAATGACTAATCGACTCAAGAAATCTTAGTCGACTAAGACCAGAACGACCGATTAATTGACTAATCGACTAAGAGGAGACAGCCCTAATGAGAATAATGATGCAAATATCATCATTCCCTCCAATATCGTGACTGACATCGCAATTGCAATATCAGTCAAAATAATCGCAATTAGATATTTTCCTCATATCGTCCCTTCCATATATGAGCTGCTCTGTAACTGCTCTGTGCATGTGATCCTGTCAGAGTGGGACGAGATGATTTGTCCAAGTTTAAATCTACTCAGACTGTAAGTGGTGGGGTTTTGAGGAGATATGAGATACTTAGCTGGCTCAGTATTAACAGTTAATCATTATCAGTCATCACTGTCATTTGCTGTTAGTATCCACATTTTCTGTGCTTCTTGGCAGTTAAGGCACTTCCTAGGAGGCCTTTTCTCGACTTCCTCCTTCTCTGAGCTTTGTTTGCGTGAGCTGATGTGTGCAGATGCAGATTTATACCTTTGCTCTCCAGTAACAACCACAGACCACACAGTCAAAGAAACCAGTTGATACAGTTGACCGAATCACAATGGCTTCATGTAACTGGATCTAACCTGCAAATAAAAAAAAGAACCACCTGATCATTCAGGTGTTTTTCAAGTCCATGAAACCTTTCATCGATTTATGCAATTTCAAAGGACCTGCAGCACACAAAACGTATTACTAATAATTAATAACAACAGACTTGAAATGTACCCCATAACACAAACATATAATGTATACACACACGTAAAGCTACTCAAATCTTATTTTTTTCTCTTTACTCTGCCATGTGCACTTTATTTTATTTTTTGTGTTATGATTCTGAAAAAATTAAGCATTTTTTAATGGTTGAAATCACAGTAAAATTGAACTTGAACTTAGGGTGCTGCTGTGAGATTCAGTTGCTCAGTTTGCGTGTGTGTCTCGTGTGTGTCAGTGTAAAAAGGGAAAATAAAACTTTTGAATGGTCAGCCACCAAAGAAACCCACTGCTTTAATCTAACCTTGGTGTATACCAAGAGGTTGTATTTCACAGGTAGTTTTCACAAAAACAGTCTGTCATATATTAAGTTTATTTTTTTCTTTATAGTGCCGTTACTCCGTCTTTGACCTCAGGATGCTTGTTTTGAGTTTCTGTTGCAGCCTGTCCTCCAGAGGAAAACGACAACAGTTGACGTTTAAATATTTTGAGAAAAAAGTCGCAATGTTTCCACAAAATAGTCTTAATGTTTCCAGAAAAAGTGTTGGAATGTTTCCAGAAAAAAAGACGTAACGTTTCCAGAAAAAATGTCATTAATTGGCCCGATTAATTGGTCTATCCCTAATCGACATAGCTCCAAATTTCCAGGGTTTTTTTTCCTTCAAGTTTCTCTCTCTCTCTCTGTATATATATTTATTTTTGTTTGTTTGTTTTTGTTTTTGTTTTTTGTTGTCTCTCTGTCTGTCTCTCTCTCAAATTCAAATTCAAATTGCTTTATTGGCATGACCATGACAAAGTACAGTATTGCCAAAGCAATAGCACACAATCTTTCTCTCTCTCTCTCTTTT
>JAOVVB010233649.1:0-10109 GCA_028570985.1 Heterobranchus longifilis
CCCCTCACACAGGGCGTGCCCTCTGCCTCGGCGTACACACACTCACACGCACACACACATGCAGATGAAGAGATTCAGGGTGTGTTTTTGGTTTTGTTGCTCCCGTTCGACAGCCAGCGCAGAGGGCTCGTTTGTGTGAGGTTGTGTATATTTTTTATTATTAATAATAGTATTATTATTAATAATAATAGCATTATTATATTATTATTATGATCATGACTTGTTTTTGTTACGTTTTAATTAATGTAAATTGGAAATAAAAGACGAAACCAAGTAACAGGCTGAAGTTGCTTTTTATTTGTATCCTGTTTTGTTCTCCCCCCGTGTTTAAATATCTGGGGCAATGGTTTGAAAGTCAAACCTAAACATTTGCGTTGCTCCCACTGTGTGTTTCGATGTCCAGATATATTTCCAGGGGGAGGAACACCTCAGATTTCAAGAAAAAGCAGTGGGGAGATGAATGAATGCAGGGGCCATTTTGATTTTGTTGATGGTGATTTGTGGGGGAACAAAAACAAAGAAAGATTTAAAGGTGGAGGTGGTGAAAGTTCATATTATGTCCTTTTATATATGTAAAATAGTTTTTCAATCATTTCCTTATATGGTAGAGTAGAAATAGGAAACACTGCCAAGCATGATTGATAATGTCTTCCTGTACTTCTATTATTTCATCTTCTTGCTTTTTTTTTTTTCAACCTACAGTAGCAATAAAAGGTAGAAGCATTTCTATGAACAAAGTAGAGCAATGTTTCTTTTATTTTTGTTGTTGTTTTTTTTTTTTTTCCTAAAATCACTTTTTGATAGATCATTTAATGTAATGGTTTCCAATCTATGACTTTATCCTTGTTTGAATAATGATTGGCATACAAACAAACAGGAGCGAGAACAAATCACTGGGACAGAAATACATCACCAATAAATAAAAAATATTCCTACAGAAAAAAAACTACACACAGAGGGCATGCTTGGTTCTTGAGTTTCGGGTTATCAGCATCATTAACGAGTCAAAGTGGGTTCAAGATTGTATTAAAGGTTAGAGATGAATGATTTTGTGACAGACAGGTAACATTCAGGAAATATTCGCAGTATGTAATGTTACACCAACAGTGCGTCACAGGTTTTTCCACAGACAAATCCAATCTTTTAGCCTGTGGTTTTAACATGGACCAGTTATCGTAACAATATCGACATCGTTCTACTCAAAGTTTAACTGATTCTAGCTCTAATTCACAGTATTCATCCTGAACAACAACACAAACTTCAGCCAGTCCTTCTCTGAATTACAAAAGCACACACACCACATTTAGCACGTAGTTACAGTAGTACACAGAAAGTTGAGTTATTCTAGGTTTTTGCCTCAGCTCTTACCACTTTTCCAACCCAATTGTTAAAAAAATGGGGGCACAAACAATGTTTTACTACATCTATGAACACTTAAAGGTTGTAACTGTACACATGAATCTAAAGACATGGATAACAGTCTACAGCCATGCCAGCGGCTCTGTGAGGCTGTATTTAGGCACAGTGGTGCTTTGAGCTAAATGCTAACATGCGGATGTTTAGCAGTGTCACTACCCGATCTGTACCGCAAACCCAATTTGTTCAGGACCTATCCCCTGACCAAAGGGCTGTCCTGACCTTAATCATTCAAGGTCAATGACTAACCTCAAACATCTGCACACATGTGCAGAAAAAAATCAGGTTTCTGGTACGGATCGGGCAGCGACAAGCAGGTATAATGTTTACTATGGCCGTTATCTTAGTTTAGCGTGTTAGCATGCTAACATTTGCTAATTAGCACTAAACACAAAGTAGGCTACAGGTGAGGCTGATGGGAATGTCATTAGTTTAGCAAGTATTGGACAAATACAGATGTTGTCACTTTTGTTAACATTGTGAAATATACAGGCCATGGCCTTGGTGGAGGTGAGTGCTGTCCGAGTGCCCTTCTAGTTACAATTAATCCTGAGGGGAACATTAGTGGCCAATTTCATCATAATCCATCCAATAGTTGTTGACAGACCGACACTGTAACTCCTAGAGAAGAGCCACGCTGCTAGCATGGTTAAAAACATCCAGTGGTTCCCAACCTATTTGGCTTGTGACCCCTTTAAACAAAATAATGGCTGCTTCTGACCCACTAAAATCTGTTACATATAGCCCCCTTGTTTTTATATATTTAAAAAATCATAGAAAAGTATTAAAAATGTGAACTATATGTAGGAGAACATTTTCTTCTGCTTTAATATCTTTAATAATCTCATGATCAGATTGAATTTGCGAATTTGAGGTCCTGACCCTGTAGGTTGGGAATCACTGTCCTAAACACACATTACATGTTGCTGACCATTAAGATGAGAGAAGCCTTTTAGTTTCTATGAAGAATGACAAATACACATGCACCCTCCCCTCAGAGAATAATGCTCCACGTATATTGCCACTTAATATGAACTCAAGTCAAATCAAAAATGGCGGCTGTTAATCCAATCAGGTTTTCTTCCATATTCAGTGCACGTGTAGTATACACGTCAGGAATGGTATTAATCTTAATATTGCAGGCATTCAATGAAAAAAACAATTATGATAAAGCTTATGTGGAAAATGGGAGTCAGGACGATTTGTATACAGCAATGAGTGCAGAGAGAACTGAAAAAGCAGGACTCCGGAGATTAATTAAAGCCAAACTAACAGCTTCTCTCAGTATAAATGGCTACACTAATCTTATTCATGACAACGCTCCATTTCTAAATCTGGCTGAGATTTCTTTGTACCGATCAGTGACAAGCTGTGTGTACACGAAGCTGTCCAGATATTTTAGAGCTGATTGCTGCAGCTTGGAGACAAAACAGTTCACCTCCAGCTCTAATGGCTTCCTGAGAGTAAATTTAGATCAGCACTTCTCCACTGGCACAGAAACCACTGGCGTTGTGACAAGTGTATTGGGAAAAGGCTTAAATAGCATCAAAAATCAATGTTATCAAAGTAAAAATGGCCCGTAACAATGCACAAAAACTCCACACACACAAATCAAACAGGCAATTAGACGAGGACACACATTTGAGTTTGCACGCTCTCCTTTTCAACCTGATGCACACACTCCAAGTGATTAGTGGCTTTCAAGTGTTCATTAAGGGTCAGTTGGTCAAAGACTTCTAATTAGAGCTTAATGAAAGATAAAGGACCACAGTATGGGGCATGGTGGGAGAAGAAAAGAGAAAGAAAGTGCAGTACACAGGGAGAAAGAAGGTTATAAAGTTCAAAGCATCTTCTTTCTCTTTCCACAGTCTTATTCCATGCTTTAATCTTCTGCTGCTCTTTTTTGTTTTGTTTTTCAGTTTCCACTCTTTTCTCCCAGCGTACATGGCAGAATGAGTAGACACAAATAGCTTGTTTGCAATCATGTGACTATTATAAAGCGAGTAATTAGATGGAGGGCCCCCAGGAAAAGCACCAGGCTTTGCAGCCAATTTGACATCGTGGCCAAACAGTGGAATTACAACGATCGTGTCCGTCACGTAATGCTCTCTGGCCAAAAAATAAATTTCCCCATAGACTTACATGGCGAAAGAGAGTGGATTTTTTTTTTTAGCATCACAACCCCCGCAAAATGACTCGTTTCAATATCAGCATTTGATCCATTCTGTTTCGAAAGTCTAGAAGATTGAATTATTTGATCGCCATTCAAGTTAGCCTGAGCGCTAAACCGGATGTAACCGGCTCCGTCAGCGGAAGACTGTCTGCTCTATGGGCCCCATAACACGGAAGCTTCATGCACCACTGAGCAGCTTTCAGTGGAATGAACGGAGCTCTGGCACAGGGAGTGATGAATCTATATTCTGTGCAAATTGAAAATAGAGAAAAGTGACTAGGCTACATTACAGGATTGGATGAGCCTGCCACTCTTCTTTTTTTTTTTAACTTCTCCCCAGACTCAAAAATGTCCTTGTTTTCCCAATTTATCTTTTGGAACAGCCGTAAACAGCACAAATCATGGGCATTTGTGCAGTGTTGGTAGTCTGCCCTCCATCTGGAAAGCGAACTGATGTATGACGTCACATCATATGCAAACAATAGGAATTTTCCATTAAATTGAGATAAACGCAACAGCTAAACAAATATCAAGAAAAATGTGGTAGAGGGGGGCTCAGTTGTAACAAATTCAAGCCTAAAGAAATATTACAATCACAAAACACAGCTCTAAAAAGTGAATTTCCTCTGGATATTCCAGTATCTCCACACGGCATTTTGAAGTTTATCAGTCGATCTCCATGAAAATGCCATTGGATTTTTATTCAAATTTAAATTACAGCCGAGCAGGAGTTCAGAAACCAGTACTCAGAGTATCTGTCTCTGTGGGGGTTTTGCGTGGGCTGGGCAAACTCTTGAGGTACTCCAAATGCCTGCGGGCCTCGGCTTGGTTCTGCCTCACATAGTACACGACGTACACGATGACCATGAAGAACCATACGAACATTGTCACCAGCATGGCTACGTCAGTGGTTTTCCTCTGCAGGCTGCAGAAATTCACCCCAGAATCCAACAGTTTGACCAGCGGTTGACCGGCGTGCTCGCCCTGCGACCCCGGGTCCTCCCACCTGCTCCCCTCGCCCACCCCCCGCACCGAGCTCTCGCACACGATCCCATTCACCGTCTCGGGCTCCAGGTTCAGAGTCTCCATCAGCTCCTGAAGGGCGCAGTCACAGTGCCACGGGTTGTGGTAGAGGCGAGTCTTTGCACGAGTGGCGCCAAACTCGTCCCTGCTGGCCTGCCTCAGCTGGTTGTGCGAGAGGTCCAGCAGGCGCAGCTCGGGGCCCAGGTGGCGCAGGGCCCCCGAGGCGAGCGAGTCGATGCGGTTGTGGGACAGGTACAGGTCCCGCAGGTGGACCAGGTCGCGAAAGGCACTCTCGGGGATGTTCCGGATGTAGTTGCGTTCCAGGTGGAGGGAGACGGTTTCGGGCGGGATCCCCTCTGGGATCTCCCGCAGCCCCGCGTCTGTGCACACCACCGTGGCCGTGTCCCAGGCACATTGGCAGCTGTCCGGGCACTGGGGGACCACTTGGCCCCACAGAGCCGAGAACAAGAGCGTGACGCGCAGCCATGTGTGAAGATCCACTCCTTTACCTCTGAGTCTTCCTCCACTGGCGCTGGTACATCTCTCCTCATACCAGCCTGTGCACATCGCCTCAACATAGCCTCCTGACACACACCAGGTCCCAGTCTCACACAGTCGCACCAGGAAGATCTGACAGAATGAGAGAAAAAAGGGTCAGTCTGGAAAAGATAACTCTCTCTCTCTCTCTCTGTCTCTCTCTTTACAAACAAAATGCAATCAGAATGAACACTGACAGGAGAGATTATGATGTTGAGGAGGAGAAAAGGGTCACTGGGTAAAGAGATAGAATGAAATAAGCTTAAGCTGGTTTATCTGATAAATACGCTCCTGCATGGAGAGACACTGTCCTACAAAAGAACCAAAACATGGAAGAGGACAACCATTTCTGTGCAAGAAAATGGGCTGTTACTCTAACCTGAGAAAAAAAAAAAGGGCAATATTGGTTCATGTAATAGCATAATATAAGTCAATATTGGGAAGCATATGTGGAGATTTGTATTCACAGAGCATCTCATTGGTTATACCATTTGTTGTTAATCATTTTCACAATTTAAAAAGACTCACCCGGAGCTCTCAATGGCAACAATACCAAGTTTGCATGCTACAGTGTCACATGACAACGAATTCTCAAGAGCGGGTTCGTATGATATCTTACGTAAACATATGCAAAACAGTTTGTATGATATCTTACGAAATATCACCGCCGTTCTATTTAACGATGTCAAATGGTCGCAGATCGCTGTTTTAAACACGTGGTTAACGTTGGGAAATGGGACTACTTGGTTAGGAAAAATAAGTTTTGGGTTAAAATCCCTACTTCCATGTTATAAATAACAAAAAAACCTACTGGACGCTGTTACGTGGTGACGAATGTGACGTAGGATGTCGCATATCTACGAACGGAAGTTTATTTACAGGTTAACTTAAAATAACATTGACTTTTATTTTCAGGTCTCCTGAGTAAAAGTCCTTTGTTTGTTTGATCCATCCACCACCCGTCCTTCCTGCCCTACACGGGCTTCTTGGTCTTTTATATTACGTCGTCTCACTTCCTTGTTTACTCCCGTTATAATCACTACGGCCACTAGAGGTCGCCGTCTAAAAATAAAACATCAATATGGAACGTAATAAGCTGCGCCTCCTGGCTCACAACCACATGGGTTATCTCTGAATTACAGTGCATTACTTTTCGTAGGGATTACTACAAACAGTGAATGAGCCTGCACACGAGGGCCGCCCCGTCTCTGTGTCCCCTGGAGGCATGTCTCTGAAAAAGTTATAAAAGTTTGGATGATATGGTGATTTAATTTGGTCTAACGTTAGCAATTATGGGCTACTTGTATTTATGCAACCACAACTGCAAAAATAAAACAATTATCATTTAATGTTTTTCCTCCAGCCAAAGAGGGCAAAGGGGCTGTTGCTCGGGGCAACTTTAGTCTGGCCTTGCACACGCCCCTGCACAGCAGTACATAGTTGAAGTCATCCAATAAACAACTCTTGTATTTCTGCATTAAAAGGATATAAATAATTATCTGAAGTCCTCCCTACTGCTGTCCCTTGTGTGTCTCCAATTGAAACCCAGCAGAAAAGCATCACATTACACTCATCAATACGTGTTCATCTCATTTATCCCTCAATTTATTCCCCCATGATGCCATAGACCCTTAATCATATTCCACTGGTGGAGGAGACAGAGTGCATTGTAGGGATGGGGGATAGAAAGGGGGTGGGATCGATAGCCCAAGTATTGCCTGCTACACTATTAACGGCAAGAACATCAATCCTGCCTGTGTCCCACAGTGTCAATAAGTGGCAGAGCTGGAAAATAATAAGCCAGCAGTGGTCGTCTGGGTGTTAGCATCTTCTCTCTGCAGAGGAGGCAATCTGGCTAGACTGCATCCCGTGCAAAACCCCTGGAGAATACATTACATGTGCTATAGCAAAGGAAAATTCAAAATGAGATGTCACATTTACATCTCCTAGACAAAAATGAGCACTAGTCAGGACCAAATAGAGATTTTGTGCATTTTCTCTTCATCTCAATTGTCACATTTGAGAAATATACATGACTCAGTCTCACAGCGATCACTGTGTGAGTCCTCTATATTTTCTTACAGGTGTCTCGTTTCCAGAGACATTGGATGATTATGAAGAAATTGAGCTATGCTTCAGGAAGGGAACATTTTTTGTAGCAGATTTTATTTGCCAAGCTTGGAAGAGATGGCAGAATTCTTTTTAAGCTGTAAAACAACTTCTGATTGTGTAATGAAATTAAATGTAATTACAACGGAAAGCTGCAACGGAAATGTTGGTGTCTTGTAAACCCATGAGGGTTGGGCACTTAGTGTGCATGACACAGAAATAAAGAAATCAATCAATCAATCAATCAATAGAGTCTAAGGCTGGATGATATAGCCAAAATCTTTTATCTGGATATAGGTCATTTCATATCTCGATAACGATATCAGGATATAGCAGGTAAAAGTTGAATGAATGAAGAAAAGCATGCACATTGCTGTTGGAAAACAATGCTCACTATTTATTTTAACCACCATTGGGTTCCAAGTGGTAATGTAAAGTGTGATGTAAAAACAAAACCGCAATCTTCAAATGATACTCCCTCAAAATATTTCACATCAGATTTTCTGATATTATCAATTTAGACGACGTAATTGAGTATCACTCGATTTCATCACGATACGATTCCATTGAAAGACGATAAATTATCATATTGAATTATCGCCCAGCCCCAGAGTCTCAGCTAAAAGAAAAATGAGAGTAGTGCAAGCTCTCAAAGGAGTCTCAATACGATACCAACAATCAGATGCACTACCTCAATTATGTCTCAGTTGCCAAATCTCAGTGCCACTTTCCCGGTTCAGTTTCTTACAGGTGTCTCATTTCTCGAGTATCAGCTAAAAAAAAAAAAAAGAGAGAGTAGTGCAAGCTCTCATATGAATCTCTATTTCCTTTCTCTTTTCTATAACCAAGACGTGAATGAGATCAGGGGTATACAATGACAAGATCTCCTCTGTTTATCTCAAATATTGCTAAAATGATTATCGCAATTCAAATGAATTTGTCTTAGAAAAGTCTATTTCTTTTTCATCTCTTTATTGCTCTTATAAAGGGGCCCTTAGGAGAAGTAACTCAGACACAAACAATCACAGAATGATGATGAAAATGAGAAGCTGCGGTGTTAGTCTCATGAGATCAGAATGTGTTAATCTTTTTTTTTCTTTTTCTTTTTAAATCAACAGTTTATGGGTCTGGAAATGATTTGTCCAGACAATCCAATCGAGTGGTTTTGAACAACTGAGACAAGCACAGCCTTGTGATTGTTCTTGTTGGGTTCTTGTTCCGAGACAGAAATCACAACACACTCCTTCAATTTGATTAAAAGACCATCCTCTTGAATGTCAAGCACTTCCTGCTTTAGAGTAGAATAGTATCAAGACTGTCGTGTGCCTCTATTCTCCTGCAGACAGTGGCCTAAATATATATATAAGGTTGATTTACCTAAAAGTGACTGACGTCCATCAGCTGTGCCTTTGTGAGCAGAAGTGAGGATTTAGTCCACCATTAACTGCTCTGTTATTAACATAGGCCGAGGCTACTGAATGCAGATACATGCAAATCCCCAATTAAGAAAAATAATCATTTGCTGCATAATTATAAATGGGAATGAGAAAGGTTGAAAGACAGGGGACTGAGAGGGACTCCCAAAGCAAATACAGATGGCACTGTGGTTACAGCTGCAGCTTCCAATAATTTAATATTCCTCCTTATTTGTTAAACTAAAAGACATTATTTAAATTAGAAAATACCACTCGCTGCTTATCATACCTTGATTTTAGAAGATTTACCTGCATTTAAGTCATTAAAATTAATTTAGACCAATGACATGGGCAACAGGTAAACTGGCAATGCAACAAAGATAACAGCTTTTTAGTTTCATGCAAGCAAACAAACATTCATCATTTTTGCAACTTTTGAATTATAAAAATGAAGTTGAATTTGATTGAAGGTTGCTATTAAAAGTTGATGCGATTTAAAAAAGAGAAATCCATAACCGACTGCAGCAATAGTATGGTCACTAATTATCCCCCCAGACACATTATAATAAGAATATAATAATTACTGTTTTATGTACAAAAATAAATAAATATATAGGCTGTATAAATATATATAAAAACTTACCAGTAAAATTGTTTTTGTGAAGTTTGAGGTCCAGAAAACGGATAAGGATGTTTTTTTTAGACTCCGTGTGGAGTTCTTCGGATTTCTCCCGACGGCAGACAGCACCTCACCTCCTCCTCCAGTGGAACTAAATGTTTGCGGGGAAGAAAAAACTATGTGGAGAGCATCCGTGGTTAGTCGCCTGCAGACTGCCTCATCACTGCCTGTCGTAACACACACACACACAGGGTAGTTATAGCAACAAAGATGTGGGGCAAACTCTCTCCATTTCTCTCTCTCTTTCTCTCTCCCGTTGTGTGTGTGTGTGTGTGTGGGGGGGGGGTGCATGTGTGTGTGAAAGACAAACATGTGAGGTGTGTCACCACCATGCACGAGTCCTTCTCGTGCTCACTACATATGTCATCAGTCTCTCGGATTTCTTAGAAGACATTGGTTATATGAGATATTAACTTAATTACCTACAGGTCTAATCAGACTGATCAGTCATCTCTTCCTGCAAAATGTGATTGAATCACAGGCAGGTAGCTACACAGTAGAGCTGCAGTGATTAGTTGATAGACAGAAGCATACTATAAAATAACTATTTTGATTGTTCAAAAGTAATTAGTCATGCAAAAATAGCAGAAAATGCTGTTTTCAGCCTCTCAAATATGGAGATGTCCTGCTTTTCTCTGTTTTTTTTAAATATCATATTAAACTGAATATGTTTGGGTTTTGGACAAAGCAAGACATTAAAAGACATCACTTGGACTTTGAGAAACTGGGATGAAGACATTTTTCACAATTTTCTGAC
>JAOVVB010233650.1:0-16026 GCA_028570985.1 Heterobranchus longifilis
GTTGTGACGTGTTGTGACGTGTTGTTGTGTAGTGTTGTTGGGTAGTGTTGTTGGGTAGTGTTGTTGTGACGTGTTGTTTGGTAGTGTTGTTGTGACATGTTGTGACGTGTTGTTGGGTAGTGTTGTGATGTGTTGTTGTGACGTGTTGTTGTGTAGTGTTGTTGTGTAGTGTTGTTGTGTAGTGTTGTTGGGTAGTGTTGTTGTGGCGTGTTGTTGTGATGTGTAAGGTGAGGTTTATTTGTTGAAGATGGGTAACGACCAAGAAGAGGAGGAGAGAGATGAAGTATGGAGGATGATGCATAATGATAAGTGACAATAATGATGAGGAGAACAGAGGATGTGGGTGATTGTGATCTTGTGGGGTTTGACCATGAACCAGTTTATATTAAAACTCTCTGTCTCTCTGTAGTGCCGTCGCCTCCGGTGATCAAGCAGAGGGAGTGTACTAGCTGTCCAGAGGCCGCTCTGATCCGCTGGGAGTCCGGGAACACCAACCCTGTGGACTCTTACACTGTGGAGCTCAGTGAGATGAGTACTGATGGCACAGAGAGCGCTATTACTGAGTAAGAACTGTGTTATTAACATACACCTACAGCTGACAGATTCAACATTTTAATGGATTTAAGATTTAATTGGCTTTACTTTAAATTTGCCATGTTTCTTTTTTAAGAGTTCGCACACAAAGGTAATCTAAAAATAGCTCTGTTAAAACAAAAACGCTCCACTGAGCTTCAAAGATGCAGCATGGTATTTATCTTCACTGGCCTGTCCTTTTTAATAAGGCTTTTGCTTCAATACATCCATAAACAAGCCCGTGTTAGTGCTTGCCTGGGATTTTCTGAGGTCCCGTGGTTATAGAGCTGCTGAATCAAGACACTCTGTCCTAGAAAATCTATTCTTAGCTTCAGCTCCTGCAGCACTGCCTCAGCTAGCGTCCTCGCATTTGGGGTCATTTTCTTTTTTCAAACAGGCAAACATTTTTTATTTGAGTAGTCTGTGTTTTTTTGCATAAGAGGAGCCTAAACTGTATTAACTGAAATGGGTCTGTGGTCTAAACATGGCGAAGTTCTGAGGTTAACACCCCATTTATCCACCTAGCATTTCAGAAGTTGTGAGACGAGATGTTATTTCAAGGCTTTGCACTCTGGTAGAGGTATGGAAATAAAAGTAATGTTTGAAAAGGAAGTGATATGAGCCTTCTGTCCCATCGGTTAATCCTCCAGGTCCATAGTTGCCGTGCCCACCTGTCAGTGTGTGATCCAGCTGCAGACAGGACGCCGTTACCTCATCTCTGTGAGAGCAGTCAACATCGGCGGGCCCAGCAACAGGAGTGACGCTGTCACAGTCTCCACAACAGGTGAGAAACATCGTGGCCATGGTACTTTTGGTGGAAGAAGTATTTTCTTAAGTAATAGTAGCAATCCTGTTCAGCACAAATCATAATACCCATACTTGTGGTACTGACTATCTCCAAGAAAACAATACTGGCTGGATCTCCTGCCTCGACAGATATCAGGTCTGCAAAATAAACAACTTCAACAGTTCAATAAAATAGATTCTACAATTCTCAGATCCTGCTGCTGGTGAGCCACAGCTCAAGTATAATGTCAACATGTAACATGGGTAACACGTATGTGTATGTGGGAGTGGACGTATCAACAGAAATAATTAATAATACTAAACCAAACCCATAGTAGCAATACAGATTTTATAAAACTATCCTGTGACGAGCAAATGTCCTGCTTCCAGAATTTTATTTAAGTAGTACAGAAGTAGTTGAAGTATTGGCAACAAAATGTACTTAATGCATCAAATAAAGTACTTAAAATAGCCTCAGGCGTCCCCTGAGATATATTTTACGACCCCTTTGAACATCAGTGATTAACTGCCTCATATATTGTTGGGCAGTTTAATTTATGCAGCATATTTTCTGTACTATTCATGTTTTTTTTGTTTTTTTTAATAAAATCTTGATTTGAAAAGTAACTAGCCTACTAACTATAGTTAAATAATTGTAGTGGAGTAGAAGTATAAAGAAGCATCAAATGGAAATAATCATGTACAAGTTGTATTTAAGTACAGTACTTCAGTAAATGTACTTAGTTACTTTCCATCACTGCCTGTGCAGGTACATTCTTCTCCCTCCTGGAGGACACGGCCCATCCGTGCCTGTCCATCTCTGAAGATGGCTTCACCATGTTTTATGGAGACGAGGAGCTGCCAATCAGTGCAATGGCCTTAGACGATAACAACACCTTTACCAGGTAACGTATGCAACGGCTGCTAGTGTGACAGAACTTTAAAGATTACGTGTAGTAAAATAAGACTCCCATAGCACAGTGTCTTATCAAAAATGAATCAAAAACGTATAGCATATATAGTATAGTATGTCAAAAATCCCACAAAAACGCCATAGTATAGCATATTGAATTTGGCCAAAAAGTCTAAAATGCTGAAAATGCTTCATATTCTAGTATGTTGTCTAAAAAGCCCCCAAAAAGTCATAGCAGTGTCTCGTCAAAAAAGAAAAAGTAGTATAGCATGTCGAATTTGGCCAAAAATCCAAAATTCTAAAAATGCCTCATATTCTTGACATATTCTATGTTGTCTAAAAAGCCCCAAAAAAGTCATAGCACAGTGTCTCTTAAAAAAACTAACAAAAAAAAAACGCAGAGTATAGTAAGTCATCAAAAATCCCACAAAAACGCCACTGTATAGCATGTCAAATTTGGCCAAAAATCCAAAATTTTTAAAATGCCTCATATTGTAGTATGTTGTCTAAAACACCCCCCAAAAGGCATTGCTAGGGCTGCACGATGAGAGGAAAATATACAACATGCAATAAGGTTGTTGAATTACCTTTCTGCTGTTTTCAGTATATTGCTAAAGTACAACAAATTAATTAAAAAGAAACTGAAAGGAAGTTATTTCTGACATTTTATTTAACAAATTGAACTGAACACAAAAGACACAATTTGAAAAAAAGAATGATAGTTTCATTTTAAAGTGTCTTTCGCGATGTGTTTATTGTGAATGTTGATATTGCGATGACGATAATAAAAAAAAAATATTGTGCAGCCCTAACTCTGTGTGTGTGTGTGTGTGCGCAGGTGTGTAGCTGTCCTGGGGGATATGATCCCAGTGCGATGCAGGCATTACTGGGAAGTTGAGGTGGATGATGGGACAGAATTTAGGATCGGCGTTGCATCCGAGGACACGGAGAGGAACTCGTACCTCGGAGCCAACAACACCTCCTGGTGTATGAGACAAATTCTCACTCCATCCAGGTAACAGTGCACCATCTGTTAAAACAGCATCACTGTGGATATAGTTGAATACAATGGATTTTCATATTCTCTCTATCTGTGATTGGGGTTGACAGTACTTTGTATGCAGCACTACTCCTCCCAAATCTTAAATAAGGATATAAGTAAGTAAGGATAAGATGTGGCTACATTTCTGTGTCTGACTGATTTCTCAGCAAACAAAAGGAATACATATTTGTTTGTGCACAGCCCATAACTTCTACATTAAATATGTCCTTGTTTGGTGTAGTAATGTTTATGGTCATTTACATAATATTTTATGGTCATTTACCTATTTTGCCATTCTAGAAACCTAGTATGTGGCTGGACTGTGACCGTTGTGTGTCAGCGTCAGCGTCTATAATGTGAATTCCTGGATTTTAAATGTTCATCTGTGTGGTCCCAGTAATATTTGTTTGTTGTGTACTGTAGGATATCACATGACATGGATAAGCTACATTTGAGTCTTATAATTGAGGACTGCTTTAATTATTTTCAAGTTTATTGTTCTGGATTACTCATCTAGAAGTTATTGTGTAATTAATGCCACTTTGTTAAACAGACAGCCTCAAATGTTGAGTAGCTGCAGTATTTCTTCATGGACAAACAAACTTACACTGTACATTTACTACCACCTGACAACTTTACTGTTTATTGCTTCTCTGCTCTCAGCCACCCTCTCTTCAGTGTGCACCGAGATTATTAGCTCCATATGAGAACGACAGTGAAAGTTAAGTTTCCCTGGCATTGTTTACTGTAAGCCTGTGCAGTAAAACAGCGGTGATCAGCAATCACAGAGGCAGAGACGTGACTGTCGCGATGAATCACGTTGAAAGAACGACGGCAACTCACCCGACGTCAGCACTCAGTTCGGCCAATGGAATAAGTTCCTCACTCACTCAGCGACAGACTTTCCTGTTTATAGGGCTGGTCCCCCAGCTTTGGTGCAGTCCAGCCAAAAATACTCAAAAAGGAAAAACATTGATTTTGCAATTATATTATTAATTTTAGACCGACAGCAGTGTGGTCCCAAACAATGAGGAAGGTAAAGTTTCCACAAAACACAAGGGTTAAAGTAGCCTTGGTTTTCTGCTCAGTCACTTGATGAAATATACCGGTACTCATTAACATTTGTTGTACAAGCTGGGGAGAATGCTCATACACAAACCAAAGTAATGCAGATTTTCCAGCCAATCTGCTGCCACAATTAGCACACTGATCCTCCGAGGGACTGCTATTGCAGTACATGGAAACTGGGCCAATGCTGTATTCTTAGCCACTAGAAATGGGCCTTTCCCAAACAATTTGTGCATCCGCTCCATGAAAAGCTAAGCCCATTGAAAGTAGAAAAGCCCACAGTTTGAATATCTGTTACTTTATTAGTTGCTATGGCAACTCTTCCTGGAACAAAGCAGGTTGATTCGTCACATTTAGCAAATCATTCAGTGCAGCATTATCACACAAGCTCTGAATGTGGTTTCCACCGTGGGCATCTTCTTTGGTGATTCTGCCTACATGCAATTTAACAATCGCATTTCTCATTTTCTTTAATCTGCAGCCTGGCTCATGATACAGCATGTGCTTTGCTGATGGCTGACCGAGTGGGAAATAGGATGAGAAGAAGCTTTATATGTCTGCTTTTACACGATCACAATGTTGCCCTCTTCTTATTTTTCTTTTCCTTTAGGCATAAATACGAGTTTCTGCACAACGGCTGGAGTCCTGACTTGAGGATTACAGTGAACCCAGTGCGGATAGGAGTGGCTCTGGATTACGAGAGGGGGACTCTGTCCTTTTTTAATGTGGCCCTGGAACAACACCTCCACACCTTCAACTGTCACTTCCCAAATTACGTCCACCCCTGCTTTGGCCTGGACAACCCAGGAGCTCTTACTGTGCACAACGGCATCGAGGCTCCCGAGTACACATTCATCTGACACCAGCAATCATCTAGAGTTGACATTAAATAAAACTCAGGCCTGGAAGGAAGTTTAACAACTTTGTTTTAATACTTACCCGGTGTAATGATTTTTACCGGATGACGGATTAAAAAAAACACATACGAAAAATACGGACTTGGTGTGCAAAGGCAAACATTGTGAGCACCGAAATTCATTAATTCATTAAAAAAAAAAAAAAAAACAGTATAAAAGGCCGTATAAAAATTGTGGGATCCAACGATAAGGGGTTTTCAGGTGTTTTTTTATTATAGTATTCCATGGGAACAGGCATACACCATTTTCCAAGATATGAAAAAAGTTTCACTGAATTTTACAATATGCATTTATAGCATCAGTAACTGCAGCAGACCAAGTGTTTAAATTCAAAAAAGGAAATAAGGGGCTTTTTTTTTATTAACAAAAGATGCTTTGAAAAATGAAATGTTTTAAGAAATAAAAACCCATTTGTAGTTATTATACAATAGTATTCACATCTAAAAAATGAATAATCCACCCTGAATACTTCCCACACTGTTAAAAGTGAATATTTTGTTGAATAGTGATGTATCGTGTTAACAAAGTCTCTGTATATAAGAGATTAGTAAGTGCTAAATGTTTTAGAGTCAGAACGTTAAGATTAAAAAGAAAAGGCTACTATCAAGACAGCAATAACAGGAGGGAGAAAAACACGAGAAAAGACTTGTATTTTCTAAAACCATAACCTTAAAATTCCCTAATGAGCATGAAGCCACAAGATGTGCTGCATTTTAAGGCCACAGCGACATTACCATGTTTTCATTTTGAACCCGCGTTTTAAAACAAAAACGATCTCCATCCATACAAGTTTTTAGCACCGTATCAGAAATAATCTCTGTCCATTTCAAAACGACTGAAGATGCATCGGGCATGCGTACTGGTGCAAACAGGAAGCAGATTGTCTATTCAGTGCATGGACTCAGCAGTTGAAAACCGTGGATGTATTATAAGAAATACAGCTGCATATTATTGATCGCCGGGTGAAGCCATGGCAGAGGTTTACCCACACAAGAAGGATGAAATCACAAAAGGTGTGTAGACCCCGTTTCCAAAGGTGGAGTTTCCAAACTAAAACAGGCAGAGCAGCGTTCCCGAACGTCTCTGGAGTAATGCGTACGCGAAGCTTTAAACGTAGCAAAAGATATGCATTTTAAAACAGGTAATGTGGATGTAGTCTCAGTCATGTGGCTACAAACTTACATGCACAATGACAATGAACGTGTTGGCAGTCTGTCTGTATTTACAGTTGCTATATAGGTGGGCATCAACTTAAATATGCCAACAGGTTCACACCCATTGTGTGAGGGGTTACAGAAAGGCATGCTGGGAGAAAAAATAAACAAGTACACAAAGCAAAACCTACACCAGGAAAGCACCAAACTATCAGAAAGTGGTGATAATTCAAAGACCATAAGTGTTTTCTTCAGCCTGTACTTTACATTAATGCGATATAAAGATTGTTAACCTGACAGTGTATGAAGCTGGGTCACCTCGTAAAAACGGATGCCAGTAAATAAAGTAACAGAAATGTGCGTCCCGACTCTGAACATTTTCCCATTAAAAAGACGTTTATAAACAGCTACAGTGAAAAGAAATTGAAAGGTTTTTCACAGACTATTTTCACATTTCCGTTCTTAATCTAGTTGTTTTTGTTTTAATATGGAATTATTATTGTAGATATTATTTGTCACTAATTGTGAACTTGGAAGCAGCTACGCTTCATACATGACAATTATATTGAATACAAATAAAGCATATTAAAAAAATTATTAAACTCTCACATTTAGACCATGTTTCATCTGGATTTGTAATACTCGCATGCTCACTGCACATTGTAGAGGATGAAAACTCACTATTGTAAAGCCTGATGACATATAGTCTACATGTGAATGTTCAATCAACATCTTCAAATAGTCGGTGAAAAAAGACTTTCACTTTTGAATGTCTTTTCACTGGTAACGTTTTTAAAAACATATTTTCAAAGGAAGAATGCTCACAGAGTAAGTACCATACAGACATGAATGGAAAACCATGAATGGAAGGAAAACAAATGTCAAAACAAAATTAAAAATTTTGCTTGGAAAATGGTCAGCAATACTGCATTTGTTCTTTGTAATTAACGGGGTAAAACATGGCGAAAGCCTGGTTTCGTCCTAAAACAGTGTGAGAAAATGTGAGGGTGGATTTTTCCTTTTATGGGGTTTGAGAACTGTGTTGATATACTGAATGTGGACTTTGGGTCTGTGGGTATCCTGGACAGTGGGGATGGGGCAGGGGTTATGAGTGATCTGTCTTACTGCTGTGCGTCCTCTCCTCCTCTTCGTCTTCGGAGGAGTCTCCTCCGTAGGGCACTAGCCCTGATGAATCTTCGTCCACTTTAGACTTCTTCTCGCACACCTCCTCTTGAACACCTGTGAGGACACAATAAAAAAAAAGGGAGACAGAGAAAAGTAGAGAGAAGGTGGGAGACGTGAGAGAGAAAGCCAGAGAAAACAAAAAGGAAACCCATTGAGGAGCCCCATGTTAGCGGTGGTTTTTGAGTTCGTTTGATCCACAGCCAGGGAGGGAAGATATCAAATGAAACGGCAGCAGAGCACACATCCATAACAGGCAGGTCCAGGGACACATGTTGAGAGAGAAAACAAGGGAAAGACAAAAAACATATACAAGAGGAGCGCGTTAGTGGTTTCTACCAGTGGAGAGACTCACACAGGTCTCCGCTCCTCCCCCGTTCCTCCATGGGGGGAGATGCCATTCCATGCAACAGACATGTCTGAGTACTCGGGCTCTCAGAGAATTTGGAGATAGAGAAATGCATACCCATTGACGCGGCGGTGCCGTGCAGACTGCCTGGATCTTCTTCTGTCGCAGCATCTCTCGGCCTTTTACGCGCAACAGGAGCAGGAGCCGCGAACAGAGGTGGCGGAGGAGGCATCAGAATCCTGAAAGTGAGAGACGCATCAATATCTACTCCACACAAGACTCACGAAGAATAATATACAAGGGAAATGAGATCCATTGACGGACCTTTCTACTTTCTCCTCTGCAGCAGTGGAGGCAGGAAGTGCAGACTCTTGATGAGCAGGACCCTCTGGAGATCTGCTGGTAGGCTAAACAAAAAAAAAAGTACAAAACATTAACATAAGAAAAAGTTCGATCCACAAGAAAAACATTTTTTAAAAATCACGTGAACATTTTTCAAAATGCTTAGGGCTGCTAATTTTATTTTCAAAACAAACTTTTCTTCTTGTAAAAAAAAAAAGCCTGTCTCATGACTCAGACAGACTAATCTGACAGAGCCTGAAGTGCTTTTGGGGTTGATAGTTTATGCCAGCAAATTCCAAATGTTCAGCATTGTATCCATTTTCAGACAAACAGTGATGCAGCTGAAACCTGTCTGGTCAAAAAACACTCTGCTTTGTTTAACAGCCATTTGTGTTACAGATGGTAATTTAATGTTCAAACAACATTTATGAGACTCAACTAGTCTTAGAGACCAGAGAGCATGCAGGACAACTGAAACTGAACAGTCATTTCTTAGGATATAAGTTGTTGTGGTTTAGCAGTGATGACTGAAGCTTCTCCATTCTCTGAATGGTAAAGACCAGACAGAGTGGCAGCAGTAAAATCAGAAAGAAAGACAGAATTATCTTTCAGTGGTAACAGGCGTTACTCTTCCGCTAACCTGCTCTTCCTTGGGCCCTTCCTGGAAATGACGTTTGGGACTTCCTGAGTCAGGGGGGGTGTTTAAAGTTCCTTCAGGCTCCTCTGTCTCACTGCTGCCAGGATCCTTAAGTAGAGTAAAAACAACACACACACACTGATGCAGCAGCAGGATTTTAAAAAGAGGCAGGCCATGTATCCTTGCCGATGATGAGCTCAAAACCGTTCTACATTTATCAGGGTTCTTACAGCTTTTTAAGAGTAAAATTCAAAAATCTCCGGATACATCTAAATTGTTACTATGAATGTAATGGAAAAAAAAAAAGTTTACAGAATTCCTTTACACCAGCAATCAATGTATATTGTCACTTTGTTTAATTTACCAGCTGTTCATATTAACTTTGATTGTGTTTTGTCTGGTGTGAGACGCCAGGAGACAAACAAATATGGCACCAGGATCATTTATTTCCAAATATTAAGAGTTTTGGTTTAGATGAGTGACTGTGCAGTTGAAACATCAGATTATGTTGAAAATCAAGCATTTTTCAAGGAGTATATTTGAATTCAAGCATATTCCTAACATAAAAACATAATGGTTAAAATTAAGCATTGTCCAAACTTTCAAGACTTTGCATGTGTGCACATTTAAACTGAAATTAGTAACTGGTGAATCTATTAGATGATTGACTAAATAATGCCAATTAAATAATAACAAAATATTAGTATAAAATATTTAACCTGTCTTTCATGCTTCAGATCATAAAATAAAAATCTTTTTTTAGCATTTTAAAGGTTAAATCAAATCAACAAAAACAGCTAATACATGAATGCTGACAACAATGATTAGTGGCAGCCTTAATCTTAGTTACCTGGACGAGATAGGGATGTGGTTTCCTAGGACACACCGGATACTGAACCATTGCCTGAGAAGATGGAGGGTTTGTCGACATGTTAGAATGACTTGGGGGACCATTTGCATTACTCCAATAACCACTGGCTCCTGAGTACGCTGAATAGCCGCCAGCATACCCATTTGCTGGGTAGTTATACCAGGACCCCTGGCTAGAGTAATTGCTATTAGGTGGAAATCCATGTGCTGCGTATGCTGAAATGAAAGTATAGAACGTGGAGTTAATAGCATATATCACATGAATCAATAACGGTGTTTTGACAACTGTGACGTACTATTTCAACCTATTGTTGAGCCACTAAAGACGTCAAGGGATGATTAATTACCACAAGAAGAATGCAGTCAGCTAGTAGCTGACATGTGGTCACCCTGCAGGAATTAGTTACGAGGCATAAAAGAATACTCACGTTGTGTTGAGCCGGTGGCTGTGTACATGGTCACCATTTGGGCATGTTCAGTTCTCACCTGGAGACGAGAGAAAACAAAAACTCTGTAAAGGGCTAGATAACAATGCACAAAGGCTGTGTTGATTTATTTTCAACAGCTGAGTTGCATTGTGGGTAGGTGCAGAGCACTCAGAACCTATCTCTGGAGATCAGGTGGTTCACGCTACCGCATTCACTTTAGGAGGTGGGTATCAGTGAAAACTATATGCTTTAATAGTTTCACCTTCTTTAACCTCCCATTAGACTCATTTAACAACTTTATTTGTGGCGACAACATCATGAACTTACAGTTTCCAGCAGACTCTCAGTGAGTTTCTTCGCTAACTCCAATCCAGCTGAATTTGGGTGGCTGCAACACACAAAAGGGCCACATGTTAAATATAAACAGAACTAACAGAGCAAAAAGAAAGAGGGGTTTAGCAGGTATATGCACGCAGGGCTCTGAGACTGCTGTTTCCATCACAAATTAACCAAAACTGAAACCATACAACATGGATTTAAATTTGAATTGACTTCATTCACTCAGACAGAAAAATCTTTATTCCAAGCAGGTCAAGTGATGTCGTGTTATGATTTAGGGGAAAATGTTTTAGTAACTTCAAGATGTTTTAATTAAATCAAATCCCCATCTTGTGGTTTCTTTATAAAAACTGAACCTGGATCTTGTTTCGACCCTCAGGTTGCATAGTGACATTGTGTTTGTGTATTATGTGCTTTTTGTTTGATCTCTTTTCTCCTGTTTTTCTAAGTTAGGAGTTTTAAGTAAGAGATGTCTTTTTGTTTCATTTTGGTTTTGAGTGGGTCAATTTAGGTTGATTCATTTAGTTCAATGTTGTTTATTATTTTTGCAGTTTTCCCACCGTGAAGCCAAAATGTCCCTTTCATAACTTGTGAGAAATTAATAATTTGAGGGCTGTAATCATTGCTGCTGGTGGTTCTTGGGAGCGGTCTCATTTTGATGTTGCACCGAGGTTTTTCCCGTTTCTCCAGTCTGTCAGTTTGAACCGTTTGTGCTTGTATCACACAAGGAAGTTGAATTGGACTCCTAATAGGGAACTTGAAAAGTTTGCCAAAGAGAATTTGGAATGAACATACCTGATGTAGACATAAAGAGGCTCAAAGGACTCTCGTTTTGATGCTTGTTCAATGTAGCCAGAACCTTTTCCCCTGAGAAAGACTCGAGCCCCCGTCTCTGTCTGGATGTGACCCAGGTACGAACCTCCCGGACCCTCGACCTTCTCGTTTACGTTGAATGAGGGCAACGTCTGGTCCAGACCCACAAAAATCTTCGTGTGCACAAAACTCTGAGGATGTGGGAAAAATGTGATTTATTATTATGCCCCGCATATTTAGGTTGTTCATTGACATCTATAATAAGTTTGAATAGAGGTGGAACGGCTTTGTAAGCAGATGCAGAAATCCAAGGCTTTCCCTTTAGACCAGGGACGTTCTCTCTGCTACTTAATTTGGGAGGTGGGTATCAGTGAAGGCAACATGGTCTTCATTTGCCTCACTTTCTTAACCTCCATTTGTAAAATCCTGACTGACACAATGAGAAGTCACAGACAATCAATAATCAACACAAATTAACTGGGCTGTACAATTAATAATATACAATATAATCCAAAATGTAGTTTGCATTAGCAGTGTGAAAAAATCATTATTAGCTGCATCGTAATTCTCTCTTGAACAGAATCTCGATTCGATCAGCGCTGCCTAGTTTGACCGTTTGGTCTGAGTTTCGTGTCTGGTGTGTTGCGCTGGATGGACATTCCATAGCTACATTGTAGCATTGAGGCACCTTCTGTAAGGCACCTTGGCTCAGCAGGTAACGGCTGGATACCAGGCTAGCACATTGCAGAAATATTTGACATGGTAACATTTCAGTAATGAATCTCCAGGAAACTAAACAGGTTTCAACACTTCAGCATAGACGTCATGTCTTGCCTACCCCTAAATGAGGAGCTGCAGGCCGATGTCCTGGCACTATGTTGGTGTTGGGCATCCGTGGCCCGGATGGGGTAGTGACGGGGCGAGGAGGCCGAGGGTAGAGCGTGAGTGGAGGCATTACAGGCACCTGTTGTCCCCCTGATGCTGCTGAGGCCCTCAACACATCCTCAGAGATGATCTCCTTTATCCTCAGCACAGCCTCTGATGTTGCAGAAAAGTCAACAATGTTTGGACATCAGCCATAAAGAACAGGCATTTGTGAATTACATTAGATGGAGACAATGGCAGACTCTACATAGTGAGCAGATATTAAAAAAATGTAAAAAAAGAAAGAAAAAGCTGCTACTTACTATTGACCTGCTCTTGGTTCCTTCCCTGGACATGCAAATACAAAGGTCTTTGTCTAAAAGAAAGCAAATAAAAATGTCACGGACAACACAGAGCTTCTGCACTCCTCCATGCATTTGTTTGTTCCTCTCCATTATCATTGTAACACAAGAATTCATTTTATTTGAAATGAGATCTCGATTATTTTTATTAGATGGACATATGTTGAGATGTTCTTGGCGAGTAATAAGCTCACTATAATTGCAAAGATTTGTAGGACAGCGATTATTGCATAGCTTGCAACAACTAGTCAGAACTACTACACACACAAATATATAAATACCTTTTAAGAGTTTATGGAATATTACTTTTGCAGGAACAAGATTATGTCTTAATTAGAAATTTACTGAGCCAATAATCAGGGACAGGTGTGTCAAATAGTAGGCTACAGCAGTTATTTCAATGTGTCAGATACATATTTAACCCACATTTAGGTAAATATAAGTATCGGACAGTTTCAGCAGATACCCAGTATTAAAGGCCAAAAGAACTTGATCAGGACAGCCATAGTCTTAGTACATACCCTGCTTTTCCCTTTTCACCATCAGACATGTAATGACCTTTCGTTGAGACGACTGCTCCACTAAACTGTCGGATCTGAAAAAAGGTAATAGGAATTTTGATTAACACAGAGGGATTTATAGAGAATGTGTCTATTTAAAGCCATTAAAGACCTTTCTTAACCTTTTCCTCACATTCCGTATTTTCTTTTAACTAATGTGGTGTGTCAAATGCAACACCGTCATGGTTCCCACTTACCTCCTCCTGTGTTTTGCCTTTTGTAAGAAGGTCCCTGCAATTTAGCGGTACATCGTTTATGTCAACTTCTGTGACCACCATATCGTCTGTAGTGGTTGGCACAGGCACCGTTGGGGAGGGCTAAAACACATGAAATGACAAGGAAAACGGTAAGCCCTCTAATGACGCCATAATCAAGGCATATTATACAGTTATTTGGTACAGCTGCTTAAATCATGTGCACCTTTGCGAGTAACGGTGGAGGTCTCAACAGCTTTCCTTTTGCCATTAACATGGCATTTATTTTAGCAGCCATGGCCGCAGCCATTTCAACTCCTCCCTGAGGCGCTGGCTTTTCTCCTGTTTGTGGTGGCTGGGAAACTGTGCTGTTTGAAGCAGCAGTGCTGACGACTTCTGGTAAAGAGACAGAGTGGGCTGCATTGTCACTACTCCTCTGCTGCCTCACATCTACGCTCTGTTTAGGTTGGGCTGGCTTATCCCATCGGCTGGTTAGGCACCTGAGAATAAAAGACAACAACAAATAACTACATAAGCATACTTAAAATCATGTTTACTACACCAAGAAAAAACTGCATATAAGCAAAAAGTCAAAAGATCATCAACATCATATGCACAACAATTACAGAGAAGCAGTTGTTGGCAATAAAAATCTTGGGTCTCAGGCTCCCTCCAACAACGCTAAATAAATATGTAGAAAATTAAGATCATGCAAGTAAAAACAAAATGAGAATCTAAACATAGAATAGTGCAAGTTAAAATAAGGGATAAAATATAACAAATACAATATAAAGTAATATAAATTCGACAGTAAATGCAAATGAATAGACTGAATGTAAACATGGATGTAGTAAATGTTTATGCATGATAAGAATTATAAATAGGTGTATCCTCAACAGTAAAGCAGTAAGTAAAAGTACATAAACGGAAAGTGTCAACAAGTGGTGAGCTCAAGAATCTTCAATCTTGAAGATCTGTTGATTGAATCTTAGAGATGAGTGGTGAAACATGTTCAAGATTAAAACGGCGACTTCAGTGTCTGTCTGAATACTTTTAGTTGTAATAATTCTAGTTAGATGATTAAGAGGCATCAGATCAGAAACTGGTGTTAAGGCTGCTCACTACGGTGTGGAAAACTAAGGGGGGCCAGGGGACACGTTTTAGCACCCTGAATTCTCTGTTCTTGTACACTTTGTTTAGACATACTTTTTCGTTAATATTGCAAAAGAATAGGATACTCATGACTTGATGGAAGATATTTAATATTTCAAACGGCACTGATAGCGTTTGTTGATAGCAGTTTGTTGCAGTCAAATTACTAAGTTAAATGGTTGAATTTTAAAGGCCTTTTGTTGATAAATGATTTGTCTTTTTGATAAAGCTAACAACACCGTTTGGATTTTGTATACAGGCGTTGCGGTTTCTTAACCGTTTATTGTGAGCTAAGCTAACAACAGCCGAAGTTAGCAAGCGTTACCGGATACTAAAGCTAAGGCTGAGCTAGCTAACTTAGCAAGTTACGATCCTGTTTTTGGACGTTCGTATTACCAATGGATCTGTTTTAGACTTGGGGAGAATACAGTATTTAAGTATTCTGATAACATACACTGTGATCGGCCTCCTCGTATTGACTTTTACGCGCACACGCTATACCCGCATGCTAACAATTATTAGCAGGCCACAACAATGTATGCTAGCTGGCGGCTAGCGTTAGCTTGGCTGGCTAGCTTACTGTTCGGTGCACATATGCAGTGTGGTGTTAGCTCGTATTACTTAAGTTATCCAAATAATTTACAGCAAACAAACTAAACGGAAACTTACGGTGTTTGTCCAGTCATTCCCGAAGACATAGCACCACTCCACTAAATCTGCAGTAAAATTAAAACAGTTTCTAATATAGTTAACGCTGGACGACGGGAGCCATCGGTCTGCTACGTCTGCTCTCTGGCGCCGGCGACTTCTTCTGACGACTTGTCGCAAAGTCTGACTTGGCGGAAGTTGAGCTGTTTTTTCTTCTTTTTTTAATTAACATTTTTTCAATTTACAAAAACAACATATATACAAACAAAACGGTCCTTGCCAGGGCTACACAGGGTTTACAATAAATTAGAAAAAAAAAAAAAAAAAATAAAAAAAAGTTAGTTGGTACAAATCAATACAAGTTCAAAATAATAAAACTAACAATCTAAAAATAAAAATATCATCTTGTTCCTCCTCATTGCCTTAAAAAAATAAAATAATGTCTTTATCATGTAACTGGATTGTTTGTCCAGTTTTCCTTCTTACATAATAATACATAATGCTGAACATCAACCCAAAATATTTTGGTATACAAACAATGATAAAACAAATGACAGATTGTTTCTTCTTCTAGTCCACAAAAACTACTGGAATATTCAATATCAATTTTAAGTCTTGCTTTCATGTTATGTAACACAATCTGGAAGAGTCTACAGGTAAATTATCAGCATTATAAATGTGCATCAATAGAAAATAAAGTTCAGGATTGCCTCACGATTTTCAGACAATTGATTTAAAATGTTATGTGTATGATTAAGCGTAGAAAAATCCCCCCAAAAGTTATGACCCTCATTTTCATGAGTACATGGTTATGGCCAGATTAAGCTACTGGG
>JAOVVB010233651.1:0-10109 GCA_028570985.1 Heterobranchus longifilis
TTTCTTCCTATTACCATCTCAGGGAGTTTTTCCTTGCCACTGTCGCCGTCACCCTTGGCTTGCTCATCAGAGACATTCCATTCATCATTCATTCATCTCATTATCTAGACACATTTTTCTTGCACATACACACTTCCATAAATTTTTTTAAAATTTCTTTAAATTTTGTGAAGCTGCTTTGAGACAATGACCATTGTTAAAAGCGCTATATAAATAAAATTTACTTGAATTGAATTGAGTTTGCATTCTCCTGATTAAACAAAAGGGTTCTTTTTGAATAAATTTGGATGAGCCATTTGGATGAATACTGGTCTGCGTACATGATATAGAAGGTGTTACCACAGAAGGCATAAGGAAGCACAATGAGGGGTCTGTTCCCAAGGCACGGGAATCTTCTGATTAGATTACAATATCTTACAATATTATCAAACCTTACACTGTCCATACAAGAAACAGGATCTGAGTTCCTCTATTGAAAGCTTTACAGCAAGCAATTCCTGGTTGCCCATATCATAAATTCTTTCTGTTGCAGAGAAGGTGAAAGAAGAAACAGCAGGGATGCAGTTTGTTGTTTGGGGATTCTTTGAAATTATTTGTGTCTCTCTTCTTTAGCTTCCTGCGGGAGACAATGACAGACAGATAATCCCAGCTGCCAATGAGTCAGAAATATATTTGTCCATAGCTTCCCTTTCCCTT
Organism: Heterobranchus longifilis; assembly: GCA_028570985.1. NCBI lineage: Eukaryota > Metazoa > Chordata > Actinopteri > Siluriformes > Clariidae > Heterobranchus > Heterobranchus longifilis. The sequence continues at coordinate 697 of JAOVVB010233651.1, forward strand.
GCCAGAGAGAAGATCAGTAGCACGGTCATGGAGTCTAAGAGGTGAAAAAGGGCTTGTCCAAGATTTGCTGAATACCATCTTGAGATCCGTATAGTCATTTACAAAGGCACCATAAAGGCTTGGGCATCCCAGATAGTAAATGCAGACAGTTTAAAACTCAATGGCGTAGTCATATACAGAGCAGGAACCTTGATGCAAATGAGAATTTTCCTTTCTGCCTAAATGAGAAATTACCTCTTCATTTCATCCATGAGAGTCCTGTAAGTGGCACAGCATGTATCAACGGCACTGTGACAATTCAAAATTAATTATTTCATTAATTATTCAAAAAAATATTCAAATCACTTTCAGCATGCAAAACAATGGCAAAGCAATTTAAAAATCCTTTAAATGTAAGCTTATTTTAAATAATAATAATAATCAAAATATTATTATTATTATTATTATTATTATTATTAATAATAATAATAATAATAAAAAAGTTGATCAGAATATACACACTTCTACCCCAACTCTAAATGAGTTTATTCAGTGTTTTATGAAAATCATGGTTTGCATAAATATTTTAGTTATTTTTATTTACCTGTATTTAACCAAGCAAGACAGACTAAGAACAGGTTTCTTATTTACAACTGTGGCCTGGCAAAGGCTGAGCCTTTTGGGGGAAGTATAAAAATAAAACATTTTAAGAAATATAAACGAAATTACGAAAAAAAAATTAAAGCAAAAGACAGTAAATAAGTTACATATTAAAATAATAATAATAATAATAATAATAATAATAAATAAAAATAAAAATTATATATATATAAATTATCCATAGAGGTCTGTGCGTAATAAATCTATATAATATTTGAGTTTTTTGTATATATTATATTGACTTTTTGTATTGGATTAAATCAACTTTTTGATGATATTTTTATTTATTTAGATTAACCTGTATATATGGGGAAAACCCCCTTACCCATATTTAAATGTGCGTAAACACTCTCCAATATATCTTTATCCATCTTATACTGTTTACCCCATACAGGCTTGTAGGTTTATTCCGGTGAGCCTGGTTCATCTCTCCTCACTCACATAAAAAGGTTTCAATAACCTGGACTTTGGACATTCTAGACACAGACACCCTGCTTTTATTTTGTATATATTTTGTAAATATTGTTTTCTTTGTTTGTTTTTTTGAGACTATCCCAGGAAACTTTGGGTACAAGGCAGGGTACACCCTAAAATACAACATTTAAATGAATTTGCACTGCTTTGACTACTTTAACTACACACATCATGAGCAAATGTAATCATAATCATAACTTAACAAATAGCCATTCGTTATATTATTATTATTATTATTTACTCAAGTGTTATGGTATACTGTAGTTGTATATGTGGTGTGTTTGAGTGGTGTTTTGCCATAACCGACCAGCGAGGATTGAGGAGGACTAAGTGTTTCAAAATCTTTGGCACAACTGTGGGTAGGTACAATGAATAAATGAATGAATTAATCTCTTCTTAACATTTTGTAAATTTATGATTCCTTTCAGTGGTTCATTGCATACCAATTACTTCAGCCAGGATATGCCGGAACAAATGTTTTTGGTGAAAACAGGCCTTCTGTTGAGTGCTATTGTTATTAATAGTAGGAGTATTATCATCATTTGTGACAAACTTTTTATTGTCCTACAGGCCTGAAGAAAAACAGGAACTTGCCTGAAAGCTGCTCCTAGAAAAACTGACTACTCTCCCACCTTGTGGTGATTCTGCTGATTGATATAGTCTCACAAAAAGTAATCTGTATTTAATTTCGTAGTAATTGTGAGTAAGATCAGATGCTAAAATGTGGTAAAAACTAAAAAGTTATTTTAAGGAATAAAATAACTGTCAGCAGCAGATTCAATGATAAACTTCAGTTGGCTAAATGGCATTCAGCCTACAAATATGGCCACCAGAAACTGCAGTTCATATCACTCACTGTCTCTTACTTTCGTAATACGCACCTGTTCCCAATCTCACCTGCACCTATCTATTACTCAAGTAAACACAATGGATATTCAGAAAGTTGTAGCACAGTCACATTAAGGGCACTTTTATATACATGAAAGTAAGTCGACTCAACTTTAAAGAAGCTGCGGTGCCTTATTAATCTACCCAGGAGGGTTTTATTTGCCTGTGAACATTTTGTGTATTGGTTTACGCTCGAGATCTCTCGAGAGAATGCACTGCCGGCCTGCCTGTGAAGATAGTGACACACACAGTCACCTGAATAAATATAACCATATAAAGTGCACCCGGGATGAAGCTCGAGGAGGAAGAAAGTTAGGAGACGCAAGCTGACATGGTGATCACAATCCTACAAAGTACAAAGTGTCTTGAGAAGATTGTACCTTGTGTTTTTTCGATGTCTGGTGGCCCTCCGTGTGCAAGGACGTATGGCAATTCATCAAATCATGTAAATTCACGCTCAACAACAGCAGTATGGGAACCAGTGGCTACCAGAGTTCCACTATGCCTCTAGCTCTGCCCATGGTGAAACCACAGAGACAACCTCAGCGGAGCTATCGTTGGCAGGCCCGTCATGGGACCACTGATTGACCGTCCACCCACTCCTGATCAAGCAGCTTCTACTTTCCGACACAACCATAGAAAGGGGCCAATTAATCACACTGTGTCATGGGGCAACCCAAAAAAACCTTTATTGTAGTGTGGTTTTTATTAAGTGCTAATACAGATGCTCTCCTCATACGCCAGAAGCTGGAGGTGGGGGGATCTATGTGGCACAGCCACATAAAGGGCACTTTTATATAGGTGAAATTAAGCTGGCTTAATGTTAAAGAAGCTGCGGTGCCTTATTATTCGTATCCAGGAGCAAGAGTTTTAAAGAGTTTAAAAGTTTTATTTGCCTGTGAACATTTTGTGTATTGGATTCCGCTCAAGCTCTTGCGAGAGTGCGCTGCCAGCCTGCACGGGAAGACGGTAAAGTCACTTGGCCCAGATATAAAGTGCACTCTGTGATCTGGTGATCACAATCCTACTGAGTACAAACAGTCTTATGGAGACTGTACCTTGCAGGTTTTCCCTTTGTCTTGATTACTACCGACTGGACTGCTTCAGAATAGCACTCTTGCTCCGATATCGAGCTCCCGGTTTATTCCGGTGAGCCTGGTTCATCTCTCCTCACTCACATAAAAAGGTTGCAATAACCTGGACTTTGGACATTCTACACACAGACACCCTGCTTTTATTTTGTATATATTTTGTAAATATTGTTTTCTTTGTTTGTTTTTGTGCACCTTTTGTTTAGTTGTTGTATAATACACTTTTGGGTTTTTGCTAATTGGTCGTTGTGTTGGTTTTTTTTTTTGCTCAATGGTTTTAGGGCATCACCGGCACCTAAGATAAAGATCACTCTTTTTAGTGTAACTCAGTTTATTTAAATATTCTGCTCATTACACAGTAATGTTCAGTGTATCGCTGTGTGACCTTCCAGGACTTTTCTTTGTTTATTTTATGTAACTAGTCCTTTTTTTAACCTGTTTTGAATTGTTTGTCTAAATTTTATATTTTAGAATTTAGCAGCTTCTTTGTTTAATTCTGGTTAATTGACCATGAGATTAGTAAGGTAGTAATTAGTTGAGCCACTATCAGAAACCAGAATTCTGTTTCTTAGTTTGTTTTTCTTTATTTCAATTGTTTGCATGCAAATACATTACAGTCAAATGAAAACAGTCAAATTAAAAAGGAAAGTTCTGCTAAGAGTCATTAACCCTATCAAAGTTACTTAAATGACTGGTGTAGCTAATACACAGAAAACCTCCTTTAGTGAGGAGTGTGATGTTAGTTAAACATGTGGTTGCATGGGCAGGGTGTGCTATGATGAATACAGGATCTTTGAATAGAATTGTGTTGTAGAGATTTTTACGGTACAGATTGTGTCAAAGAGCAGCTTTATAGACATCACCAGAGCTTTAGAGCCCAGTGAGTGAAACTTGAAACACAGCTGACCTCCTGCAGATGGCGCTCAGGAGAAAGCAGGAGAGACTCAGCAGGATAGGATAGGAGATTGTATCTGTAGAAGATTTGTAGACAAATTTTAAACATTTTATTTTAATTAATAAGATTATTTTACTTCTGAATAGAAAAACATTTTGAGTAAATAAAGATTAGCGTGTATGATTACCCAAGCAGCTAAGCTGAGAAAATTAGATTCTACAAGAAAACACTTACATGTTATATTACTCTAAAGAAAAAAAGATTTCTTTTCTCACTCAATCATGAACATATCACAATATATCAAATGGGTTCAGTTTAAAATATAATTATTTCAGGTTAGCATAAAATTGAGCCCAGTACTGTACACATAATAAAGATTTAGGACCATGCCACTTTTCTGTATAGCGTTCCATGATATCCGTTTAATTTCATCGGTTAAAGCCATTTTTTTTTTCAATTGACTATTGTACATTTTTTTTACTTTATTTTTTGATGGATATTTCTATTTATAATTGAGTATCCAACTGATACATTATCTACACTTTCACCTAAGTATAATCTCTCAGTATTTTCCACACCCGTCCAGAGTGAACAAATTACTCACAGTAAAATAGCTACTTTTATTTTGAGACAAAAATTAAGTGTTAAAGCTCTTCTTTTTCTGTAGTGTTAATTTCCTTTCTCCTTGTGAAACACCTGTCCATCAGGTTGCATTATCCACTTGACTGTGATGTTCTCTGCCATCCCATGATCCGTTAACTCCTGTTTAATCTGAAAAGCAGGACTATTATTATTCAGTAGTACATGATAGGATCACCTTGTGAAATCTTTAAAAATGCTACAAAAACTGAACACCGCAGTCAGATTCCACCTGCTCCAATATGGCCGCCTTTATTGCAGGATTGTTCACATCCTGATGGGATTGCACCTTCACACTGAGGATTTGTTGTTTTTCTGTGATTGCTGTATGTAGAAAAGTAAGGACACATAGACAAAGAAATATGAACACGAACCTAAATTCTAAAATCAACTTACATATATCTACATACCATGCTGAATTTAACTTTAACTTACGTGAGTAACAGAAAAAGGGCATTATGACTGAGCACTGTGCATCACCAGCCAGACTGTTATTTACATAACCACAGTTTTCATTTCCCAGGGCATTGTCAGGTTTTCCAGGCATCCAGCTGATGGTAGAGAAGTTGCTTTGGTCTACCCACTTCCAGGTGTCTCTGAACAGACCAAACCAAGTCCAGCCATTTACGATTCCCACTAAAATTGAGTCTTCTGTTGCATTTCTAGAACTGGCCAGATCCGTATGATAAGTTCTACAGTAAGTCTGAGCGTCATACCATGTCATAGGGTTAGAGTAGCGAATGTACTTCTGATTGCCAGTTTTACTTTCTGTGAAAATAAATAAAACCTGATTACCAGGTGTTGATTATAAGTTGCAATGTGGCTATAAAACATTCCGTGATGTGCATGATCATCAGAGTACCCAGAATGGACCCAGTAGCAGAGAGTAATCAAGCAAAGTGAGGAAAGTGATGTTTGTGCTTAACCTAAGCGTAAATCTGTTGTCAGGATTGCAGTTTCAAATGCTCTAAAACATTGATTATTCAGGCAACATTATTCTATAAAGTGTGGAAGCGCATGTTCATCCACTAGGAACAAATCTGTAACCTCTGTGGCCAGAATGGAGCGGTTTACCAAATGTCACGTACACCTGGACAATTCTTCATCAGTACATTAGATGGCACCTAAGTGGTCACGTGACCCGAAGGAGGATGACAGCCTAGGAGTTTCGCTCCACATCGATACTCCATATTTTTCTTAATATGCCCTATTTTTTGCCCACTTTGTGATTATTTAATAACATATTTACAAATAGAAAGTGGAGGGGATAAGGACTTTTCTATATTTACAGCGACAATATCACAAAAAAAGTAAAGAAAAAAAAACCCCGACCGCGGTGATGGAGAAGGGGAAGAGGCTAGAGTTAGTATACAGTTGGACACCTTGCTAATTTTAACCAAAATTAGGGCTGTTGGTACTAGTTTAGACGGTATTGATGGACAGCTGAAAAAAAATTGCTACCTCAGTTACAGTTCTTGAGAACTCATTCGCTGCTCTCACTGCACGAGAGTGCGCACAGCACTCAGATGGCCCATTTGCGCGTGACCGTGGAACACTCCAAGCAAAATTGGATGACTTGGAGAACCGTGGTCGCCACACAAATTTAATAATTGTTGGGCTTCCTGAGAAAGCTGAGGGCAACGAGCCTCTGACTACATTTCTACAGAAAATGTTGCCAGTGTGGTTACAGCTTCCTGCAGATTTTCCTGCTATTAAGATTCAGAGGGCGCACAGGGCCCCCCTTGCACTGCCGAGGAGTGTTATTGTGCATTTCCTACATTTCCTAGTAAAGGATGCAGTTTTGCAAGCAGCTAAGAAAATGACAGTCAATTATAAAGGTGCCACATTACCTTTCTTTACAGACTTATCTGCAGAGATTGTGTGGAGACAGCGGGAGTTTGGGGCAGTGTGCAGGACTATGGTGGACCAAGGTGTTTACCAGAGTTTTGCATATCCGGTTAGATTGCTGTTTACATAATGAAAAGATTATTTTATTTGATAATGTTGAATCAGCCACTAAATTCCTGGAAGTTCTGGACAAGTAAGCCTCTCTGATTAATTGGTGTGGACTTTAAAACAGTTTTCCTGGTGTTTTTCTTACTTTAAACAATTTGAGGGTTTTTCCCTATTGAATTTAATTGTGAATAAATGGCTTTTTCAAGGTGATGCAGATATCCGGTGAAATTTGGTTTGCAAGCACAAGGCTGTATATTTTATGACTGTGGCTCCAGATCTGCATAAACATTGATTTTTCTTATGTCTCACCTGCCATTTATTAATTTATTCATTTTCTTTTTATTTATATTATTACAGTGGACTTAAATTGTTTTTTTTTTAATAAGGCGTTTTGAGGTGGCTCTGGCTGTCGTTTTTCAGTTTGGTCAATGGAGGAGTTGGGGGAACGTGTGTGTGATGACTTGTTTTTGTGTTAATTGAGCCCTATTGTTTGGGGATAGGAAGGGGGGGGGGCTTTTGGGGCTTTTTAGCAGAGCTGGTCGTCCTTCAGATGTATGTTGTTTACTTCACTTCTGTCCACTTACAGCATCCAAATACTTTGTATTGCACTAACATATGTCCAACCTCACTAGGGTGTTTACATGGAATGTAAAGGACATGGGTAATGTAGTCAAAAGAAAGAAAAATTTAACTATTGCACTTCTACAAGAGACACAATTGTCAGACGTGGAACATTTACAGCTCAAAAATGTATATTTCAGTTCTTTTTCATCAAACAAATAGATGGCACCTTTTCACTTAATCTTTGAATTTCCTTTTCTACTTATCATTGCCTGTGTTAATTTTTCATGCATGTGTTTGTCATTTGCTGATTATTCACCATATTTATGAAGAGTAGAAAGTTGTTTTCTTAAAGAGATTTGTTCCCAGCTATATTCGTTCCTTTCCAGTGAATTTACTTATTATTATTATTGTTGTTGTTGTTGTTGTTGTTGACCGAGTGCTATTTTGTTTTGCTTATTGTTATTAAAGTTTTACTCAGTTTTGCATCTCCCACCCAATAGGAGTGGCAAATATTATCTAAAAAAAAACTAGCAGCAAAATATAATCCATTGCAGTCAGATGGTGATTTCTTTTTAAGATCCATGCACCTGTATACTGTAACTATTAAGCATTCTTTTTAACTTCATCTAAACAGGACAACCAGAGACTCTGAAAAACTAGATAGTTTTTCTTCTATGTGCACAATTAGGCGGCTATGCACTACAACATGGGTGATGTATATGTCTTAAAGGTCTTGGGTCTCTGCCTCCTTTTTGGAATGTGTGATCATACTTAAATTTCATTTGTTTATTTCTGATTGCTCTGATTATGATATCGTATTCAATGGTATCAATTTTAGGGGACAGCTACTGACAACACCTTGTAAGTATTTTTAGGACAAACTTCTCTAAAAAGGAAAATAAAAACTACTCCTTACCATCAAAGCAGAAAAAGGGCAATGTCTTTGTACATATCACATCAAACCAACCCCAATTTCCTCTTACAGCGCATGCTTTATTTACACCCTTAATGTCAGGCAGTCCTGTAGACCATGCTGTGAAACTTCCCAGTGGCACATTTCCCATCGACCAGTGCCAGCTGTTGACATCATCGTACATTCCAATCCAAGCACTGGAAGTGAATTTTTGTCTCTGTATTTCATACTGAATGTGGACCATGTTGTCAGCGCTTTCGACGATAGCCAGGTCAGCGTGATTGGCTTTGCAGTAACTCTGAGCATCGTTCCAGTTCATGCCCTGCTGGACCAGATAGTACTTAAGAGGGACAGACAGCATGAGGGGCACGACTCCTGTGGAGGAGAGTTTTAAAGGTTTTATGCAATGTCACATTTTTTTTAATCCCTTAATTTTTAACTGCTTGTCTAACTTAAAGTTCCTAGTTTTACTCCTATATTTGAAAAACATTTATGTGAACTTAATATATCTGTATCAAGCTCCATTTGGTGGTTTGTCTGTTGTAAATATTATCATTCATGTTGGTAGATGGTTCTGATATAAGAAAGTAGTGCTAGGAAGATGAAAGCTACAAAGTTTCCCTTCTGTAAATTGTCAGTGTTACAACTAGGGCGCAGTACTGCAGGTGCACCCTTTGGATTCCTTATGGAATTTTTGTGGATCTTGTGTCTTACTGTCTGTTGCTTCGGAGTTCCGTCACACGTTTGTTCACTTCATGATCCTTCATTAGTATTTAACTATCATTGTAAAAAGCCTCTGACAACATTCTACCAATTTAATACAGCAATTGGTTTAATGGGAGAGGTACTTCAAAAATTTTCTAAATTAAGGGAAGGCTTTTTCCTTTTCTTTGGATACTTTCAAATATAATTTCTGTGTAACAAATGGTGTGTTTCTAGGGGCGTACAGTGTGCTGACTAAAGAAGTAAGACATCCATTTGAACTAGCTTTTACTTAAACCTGTTAAAACACTGAACAAATCAGTCACGTGACTCCGGTAAAAGCAAAGTCTTGTTTATCCTTGGTCACATGCCTCTCAGGGAAATGACACTAGCCTTGAAATGAAGCTTTATTTGGAACTGCTGCTTCTGCTCTACAAAAGACTCAGAAAGCTTCAATTGTCATACAGTGAAACCTTAGATTTTGACTTGGAAAACGAATAAGTCTTGGTTTACGAGTACCAAGTATCATGTATCACGCATGCGCTTCTTGTTTTGACGCCGAATGTCACGTGATGACAACTGAGCCAATGGTTTTTCTCTCTCTTGTGCTGTGGAATTGTGGGTAATCGTCTCCCCTGCTGGGTCTTAGTGC